>JACTAT010000008.1:1002838-1003913 GCA_014526335.1 Chrysaora quinquecirrha | reverse complement strand
AGATTAACATTAGGATTATGATCAAGATTTAGATTAACAGCAAATATAGCCACCTCAATGCACAGTGCCTTTTAGGTGGAAGATGTTATTGGCGGTGTTCATTGGAGGCAGTGGTCCTCATAAGGTGGTGGTCTTACACGGGCAAGGGGTAGTCTGTATATACTAAAATGGGAGTAGTCATGGAAACAGATTTTGTCTTAACAGTTGCGCCAAGGTAACCAGTGGCACGATTTCCCCTCTTTTCCGCTGCTCTGCCGACCGTGGGGTAGACGTACATCACCCTTTCGTTTTTTGACAACTGCCTTCACTTCTGGGGTAACTGGGGCTAACCGTTCTTTGAAGTGCGTCATTGGTGCCTGCTTTAATAGTCGCCCGATTGTTCTGTGTAGGAGGATTACGACTAAATCACAGCAAGGCAAGGTAGCACGGTCGGTAAGACGGCGTGTCTCGTGAGATGCGATGAAGAGTCGGGAGTTCGACTCCTCTGAGGGGACAATCTTTACCTTTCGAATTTTTTTATTTCTGTTATTCTCGTGTTGGGAATGTTTTCAAAAGGTCGAGAAGTCGTCTGGTAACTAAAATTTGCCTTTTGTGTAACTTTTAATTTCGTTAAGCATATTTTTAAAAATCTTTTCAATTTCATAAAGTCACTTCGACAAAACTAGAAGGCTTTTTGGAATGACTCAAATCCTTCAATCTATTTCTTCTCATATCTTTTCAATTATAAATTTATTTTCAATTCATCTCTCGACACTAAATTTCATTTTCATTTGTTTTTTATTTCAATTTCAATTTCATCTTTGATTTTCATTTAAAGTTTCATTGCAGCTGAAGAATTTAGAATGATGCACTTTTTTAATAAGCAACCGCTGAATAAGCAACTAGGGCTGAACTGACCTTAACAATAAGCAACTTGAGGGCTCAATTGAATTACTGTAAGCAAATAAGAAGTCAAACAACCAAGCTTATTTTCTTTCTTGTGTTAGGAAATTGTTCCTCGTTCTTATGGTTTGCATGTTGAAGTTGGTTAGCTAACGTTGTTCCACTTACTGTCTTCCAAAAGTCATGTTTTAGG
>JACTAT010000008.1:950338-997838 GCA_014526335.1 Chrysaora quinquecirrha | reverse complement strand
ATAGGTCTTACGTTTACCCTTTCGTTCTTTTTAGTTGGTTTTGCAAGTGGAGATAATATTCCTCTGCGGATTTCTTCTGGATAATCCCCTGTCTCACTGGTCTTATTGAGAAGTATAGAAATCTGCTGGTATAGCTCATCAGGTCCATATTTAATTAATTCTCCATGAACTCCGTCTCTTCCAGTGGCTTTGTTTTTTTTAAGATTACTCGCAGCTTTTTTGATTTCATCTAGAGTGAAAGGTGGTGTCATTTTTTCTGGTGTACTCGTTTCAGGAAATTCATCGGAAGAGAAAAGTTTTTGAAGTAGTCAGTAATAATGATTATTTGTTCTTCCTCTGACGATACCAGGTTGAAATTTTCATCATATATAGCCAGTTGTTTCTTTGGTTTATGTGAATATACTTTTCTCAGCGCTTGATAACATTTGTTGGAATCATCCTTATAGTGTATTATATCCCTCAGTTCTAGATCTAGTATTGCGTCTTGTTCTTCTTTGAGTAGTCGTTTTATTTCTTTCAAGGTGTTATTTCATTCTTTTTCCAATTCTACTCTTTTCATTCATTTTATTTCTGGAAGATTCTGCGTCATCTCTTAACTTTTTTTGCTTTGTTGATAATTCTTTTATTTCGTGTGATGTTGATCGCCTTTTATGTGGTTCTTTCAATCCGATGACTGTCTCTGCTGCTTCTTTACAGACTTTCGATATTCCCTTCCAAGCATCTGTTGAACTTTCCTCTTCCTGTGTATTATTTGTTAGACTTTTTCCAAGTTCTGCAGAGTAAGTTTTTGTGTTTCTGTATCTCTTAACTTGTCGATATTGAATCCAACAGATTTGCTCTTCTGGCTTTTCATTTTCCACCATGTCAGTTTGATTACTCCTTTAACAAGCTTATGGTCGGTGATTACTGCAGTACCACACTATATGATCTTGAGTCTTGGAGCATTTGTTGATGTATTTTCTTAATCATTATGTAGTCAATTTGGTTCCTATACGGATTTGGTCTTATTGTTCCATCATTTGCATTGTGTGGGTTCAACCTTTCTAGTATTGTCCAGGTTGTTCGATGTGTTAGTTTATGGGGGGACATGACGTTGGTTAAAATATGATCATTATCTTTCGCATATTCAAGCAAGTGCTCTCCATTGTTAGAAATATGGACAATTTATAGAGACTTCAATCCAGGTTTTAGCCCGTTCTATTGTTATTTGTAATTTGATATATACTCGTGTTATGTTACGTAAGTTTATGTTGAATCGAGCATGGCGTGTAAATTCTCGTTGCTCTAGAGTTTAAGTTGAAGTTGATTCGTATCACAAAGTTTACAGAATATTTAGTTTATTGCGACTCGCACGGTTGGGGTTTTTCCAACATCTGGCACCTCCGACGGGACCACTTGGGGTCTGAAGTATTCTAGTAAGTTTTGAAAGTTGTGATCGAAAGAAATGTCTGAAGAAGACGAATTGATGGGTCTAGCAACCAACGAAGAAAGGTCAGTGCTGGACGATTTGAGAGCAGAGAGAGACGTTTATAAAGATGCGTTACAAGATTCGATTTCAAGGTTAAACGAAATAAATGGTGTCGAACAAGTTGACGAAACGTTGGTAAGTGAAATCAAAGAACTAAAATTTGTAATTGAGCCTAGCTTGTCGGAGATTAGGGACATAGATGTGAAAATTCAAGCTGAATTGAAAAGACTAAAACTAAGACCTAACTTAGTAGAAGAAATCAAGTTTAGTAGATCATATGCTGCAAAGATACAGGTAGCTTTAAACAAGGCCATTGAGTTAGAAAAGAAAGAAATAAAGAAACAGCCTAGTCCGAGTTTTAGCCTGCTTGGAGGGTTACATGAGACTCCAAATGAATTAAGTAACCAAGCACCAAAGAGAATTATGTCACCAGGTAGTCTTTTCTCAAGTTTTCCTGGTCCTGAGATCAATATTGGAACAGATCAAAATTATGCCATGCATGATTATGGGGGGAGAGTTAATCCCAGACAACAAGTGTCCTTTGGGCAATCAGAAATATTTGAACAGCCAAGGTCTTTTGGGCAATTTGAAAATTTTGGACAGACCAGGAATATGGGACAAACAGAAATCGCTGAACAGTTGGGAAATGTTGGACAGTTGCAATCGTAGCATAATCCCTTTGGAGGGGGCCTAGGGCACTCCCTGGGGAATTAAATGAGAACCATCAGAAATGAAAGTAACTATGGGAATCAAAATATTGTGAAATTGCCTAAGCTGCAACTGAAACGTTTTGATGGCGACCCAATGAAATGGCTAGAGTTTTGGGAGAATTTCCAAAGAAATGTCCATGATAACCCAGGATATGCTGATGTACATAAGATGTCATATTTGAAGGCTTGTTTGGATGGGGCTGCAAGTACAACTATTGCAAATTTATGCATCATAGGCAATAATTACAAACCAGCAGTAGAAGTATTGAAAGCTAAGTATGGACAAACTGGATTGTTAAAGGGAGCGCACATGGCAGCATTGAAGGCAACACAAGCAGTTTTTAGTCCAAGAGATATGACTAAGTTGAGGAAGTTTTATGAAGAGGTTGACTCGCATTACAAGGCACTATCAGTTTTAGGAGTTCCAGGAGAGCATTACTCAGTAGCAGTTGTACCAGAGTTAATGAGCAAAATACCTAGGGAAATTGCCATCAACATTCGTCGCTCGAAGGAAGTCAATCATGAATGGATGATAGGAGAGTTCTTGGAAAAGCTATGGCAAGAACTAGTATAGTAATCAGGAGTGCAAATGAAAGCCAAGGTCAACCAGCAGTAGAGAAGAAAAGAGAGGGACGACTGTTAGCTGTCAGTAGTACAACATGTGTTTTTTGCCTTGGAGAACATCAAAGTAAAGAGTGCAGTCAAGTTCAAGAGATTGACAAAAGAAAAGGGATCCTAAAGAAATATAATAGATGTTTTCAATGTCTTCGAAAGGGACATATTCAGAGAAAATGTAGGAATAAAACCGAATGTGATAAGTGTAAGAAAACAGGTTACCATGTGTCAATCTGCAAAGAGGAAACGACGCCAAACTTGCATGTTACAGCGAAAGGAGCCATAGCGTACCAGACCTTGCAAGCAAAGATTAATATTCCAGGAAAGGAGCAAGTTCCATGTAGATTGTTGCTAGACACTGGAAGTGACTAGACTTATATTGTGCCAAAGATTGCTGACAAGTTAAAGGGTAAACCGATTCGTTATGAGACCAAAATCTTGGATACGATTCATGGAAGCAGAAGCCATAGATGTTCTATTTATGAACTTGAAGTGAGGAATATGAATGGAGAGATCAAGTTTACTACAGAAGCTGCAACATTGAGTAAATTGACCACTGTGAGAAATGCAAGACCTGAGATTGTGCAGCAAAGATTCAAGCACCTGAAGGATATTGAGTTCTCTGATGTTTCAAAACATGATGAGCTAGAAGTACATGCTATCATCGGCTTGGAAGATTTGTGCAAGGTAAAGACAGGACGTATGATACAGGGGGAGAAAAACCAACCCATTGCAGAAGAAACAACGTTAGGGTGGACACTTGTAGGACCGACCTATCAAGGCACCAATGAATGCAATCAGGAAAGTAGCTTGCTGTTTTGTAGAGAAGGCAATCAGAAGATTTCCTCAGAAGTAGAAATATTATGGGACCTAGAGACTGTGGGTATAAGAGAAGATGATCCAGTCCACACAGACTTTAAGGATACAGTAAGGTTCAATGGCACACGTTATGTTTTCCAGTTACCATGGAAATCTGAGGCGTTAAAAGCATCACTGCCAGACAACAGACAGTTATCAGAAAAACGATTGAAATCTCAGTTGAAGCGACTTGCAGCAGTACCAGAGCAATTGAAAGCGTATGATCAGGTGATACAGGAACAGATAGATGCTGGAATAGTGGAAAGGGTACCTGAAGGAGAAGCCAAGGGACAGAGGCACTACATTCTACACCACGCGGTGATTAGGCAAGAAGCAGAATCAACTAAAGTTAGAATAGTCTTCGACGCTTCGGCAAAGGAAAGGAAAGGTAGCAGATCACTAAATGAGTGTCTTCACAAGGGACCTTCATTGATGCAGTTGTTGTTAGATGTCTTATTGCGTTTGAGAATGTATCCTGTTGCACTTGTTGGGGATGTAAAGAAGGCGTTTCATCAGATAGAGATTTCCGAGGAAGACAGGGATAGTCTGAGGTTTCTGTGGGTTGACGATGCTAATGGTCAGGTTGCATGGAAGGTGAATGAATGGCGGTTTACGAGGGTAATCTTTGGGGCTGGTCCGAGTCGATTTTTGTTAAATGCTACGTTGAGAAAACATTTGGAAAGTTATGAAAGGGAGGATCCGGGTTTTGTTAGAAGAGTCATGTATAGTCTGTTTGTGGATGATGTGGTTTGTGGTGCAAGCAATTCTGAGGAAGCTGTAAGGTTGCAGAGGAAACTAACAGAGGTCATGAAAAGAGGTGGATTTGATCTTCATAAGTGGAAGACAAACAAACCAGAAGTGAAAGACAGTCTAGAGAAAGAGATTGTACAGAGTACAGATGAATCATTTGCCGAACAAAGTTTAAATCAGCATGTTGGTCAGTGCAAGGTTTTAGGAATAAAGTGGACAGAAAGTTCAGATGAAATGGCCGTCAGCCTTGCTCAAATAATCGAAGAGAGAAAGGAATTCTTGACAAAGAGAGAACTGCTCAGTAAACTTTCTCAAATATACGATCCATTGGGACTTGTAGGTCCAGTTACTATCATTGCTAGAAAGATATTTCAAGATGTGTGCAAAGCAGAGACAGATTGGGACAGTATGGTCAGCAGAGAAATTCAAGAAAGATGGGAGTTGTTTGTCAAGCAACTAGAGTCAATGTCAGAAGTACGATTTCAAAGATGTGTTGTACCTGATGCGAGCTTGGATTCAGTAACAATCCACACATTTGCTGATGCAAGCAAGTCTGCATACTGTGCTGCTGTGTTGTGTACATCGTAACTAAGTCAGCTGGTATAGTTTAAAGTCGTTTGTTGACTGCAAAGACCAGATTATCACCACTCAAGAAGGAAGTTACTATTCCACGCTTGGAGTTAACAGCTGCAAGGTGCGCATCGAGGTTGATGACAACAGTCATTGAAGCATTAAAAGAAGTTGAAGTGAAAGGCGTTTTTATGTGGTCAGACAGTTGTACCGTGCTACATTGGTTGGAAAGAAGAGGTCAGTATCGCCAGTTTGTCGAGCATCGTATAACAGAAATAGAGAAGTTAACTGGTAAAGCCAAATGGGGTTATTGTCCCACAACTCAAAATCCTGCAGATATGGGGACAAGAGGAAAAGGCCCAGAGATATTAAGCCAAAGTCAATTATGGTGGCAGGGACCTGACTGGTTATTGACAGAAGATTGGTCAGAACAACCACAGTTGATGGAAAAAGTCCAAATTGCTGAGGAAGAAATTAAACCCGTCTTACAGGTTACATCTGTAAAGAAGAACAAAGGTTTATCAGCATTGATTGATTTGAAGGATTATCGCACAAAAATCAGATTACTTCGCGTTACTGCATGGATTCTACGTTTTGTAAAGAACTGTAGGCAGAAAGGAAAGTCTGAATCGCCATATCTGACAGTAGCTGAAGTTAACGATGCAGAAGAAAGATGGATAAAGGAGATCCAAATGGAAATCGAAAGTGATCAAAATTATGAACAGTTAGTGCAGCAGTTGAACATCGTGAAAACGGATGGAGTCATGCGCTGTAAAGGGAGATTGCAATATTCAGATATATCAGTAGAAGCAAAAAACCCCGTAGCTATTGTTGCCAAGAGAAAACGGGTACACCTATCTTGTTGTGAAAGAAGCACACGAAAGATTGATTCATGGAGGAGTAAATACAACTCTAGCAGAGATTAGACAACAATTTTGGATTCCTAAGGGAAGACAAGTTGTAAAGAAAGTCATTCGACAATGTAATGATTGTGCAAAAAGAAGTTCTAAGATATTGAAAGGAACAGTTACTGCACCGTTGCCTGAACTTAGAGTGAAGCAAGCAAGACCCTTTGAAGTAGTAGGATGCGATTTTGCTGGTCCGATATACCTGCGAAACAATGAAAAATCCTACATTGCACTTTTTACTTGTGCCGTCACTCGAGCTGTTCATCTGGAGTTGACAATGGACATGACGTCATTGGAGTTTAGAGATGTTCTTCAGAGATTCATGAGTCGTCGAGGGACACCGAGCACTATAATAAGTGACAACGCAAAAACGTTTAAGAGTACGGGAAAGTATCTAAAGAGAATATGCCAAGATGAAGAATTACAAGGCTATCTAACTGCAAGACAAATAGATTGGACATTTAATATCGCTAAAGCACCTTGGCAAGGTGGATTTTTTGAACGAATGGTAGCAATTTCGAAGTCAACTTTGTACAAAGTTCTGGGACGTTCAAAATTAAGCTTCAGAGAGGTAGAGACACTGCTCATACAAGTTGAAGGTTTGATGAACAACAGGCCTTTGACTTACCAAACAGATGAGCTTGAAGAAGAACCTATAACACCGAATCACATGATATTTGGTTTCGCATTGCCAACTATTGCTAGTGTTTCAAATGCAGAAATCGACGAGGACGAAGATTATGCGACAGCTGTAAATAAAAGACTTAAGTATATTTCTATCCTAAAGACCCCACTTGTGGAAAAGATGGACACGTGAATATTTGCAAGGACTGCAAGAGTACCATAGACAAAATAATCAACTAGCTAAAGTACCAGAGCTAGGACAGATCATTCTTATTGTTGATAAGACAACCAAGAAGAGATATTGGAGAATGGGAAAGGTAATCGGTCATATCAAGAGTAGAGATGGAATAATTCGATCTGTTCAGATCCATACGTTGAGTCAAGGACAATTGATTGAAATTCAAAGACCGTTGCAGGGTATTACTTGTTTAGAATTAAAAGGACCGTTACCAGAAAGGAAATCTAAATCAGATGGTGAACAATTATTGAATAGAAGAACCAAGAGACTTGCTACGTTTGCAGGCGAAGAAAGAAGAGAACTACAGACTGAAATCTTGAATCAAGAAGAATAGCTTCTTGATTGGGGGAGTGTTAGAAATATGGACAATTTATAGAGACTTCATTCCGGGTTTTAGCCCGTTCTATTGTTATTTGTAATTTGATATATACTCGTGTTATGTTACGTAAGTTTATGTTGAATCGAGCATGGCGTGTAAATTCTCGTTGCTCTAAAGTTTAAGTTGAAGTTGATTCGTATCACAAAGTTTACAGAATATTTAGTTTATTGCGACTCGCACGGTTGGGGTTTTTCCAACACCATTGCTGTTCAAATGTCCTTTTCCATATTTACCCATGTTCTCAGGGTATCTTGCATGACCTGAACCTGTTTTAGCATTTAGATCTCCTAGCACTATAAGTAGATGTTTATCTTTTCGATGTTGAGCTGTTATTTTGTCAAGCTCATTGTAAAACTTTTCTCTTACCTGAGTATCTTTTTTACTTTTGATGATGGTGGGAGCGTAGGGGACTATTACGTTGGCTATGTGATCTTTGTTGACTTGAAATTGAGTTGTTGTTATTCGGTCACTAACTCTTTTAAATTTTGGTTTTAGGATTCTTCTATCATTTTTCCTGTGCCTGAGTATGTGTTGTTATCTTGTATTCCTCCAAAATATATTTTGTAGGTTCGTTTTTTGCTAACATTTTTAACGGTGACGGTTAATGTGCTCTCTGAAGAAGGCATTAAAATGCCCTTCAAGTCTGCTGGCGTCACCCGAGCAGTCCGATATCAAATTCATTGGTTATCTGTAAGATTGTTCATGTTGGAAGCACCCGGGGGGGGGGGGTAACTCCCATATGTATGGGTACGGGATGTGCCATTTTTGAGCTACCTTTTTAGGGGTGGAAAATAAAATTTGGGGTATCATATTTGCTAAAATTACAAACTTGGGGTATTCATATATCTTTGTGAACTTTGGGGTTTAGTTTTTAGAATTTTCATAATTTTTGGGGTCAAGTTTTCATTACGAAAATGGCACACCCCCGTCACTGATCTATTGAAGTTACCCCCTTGACCTGAGGAAAGTTTTGAGGCTGTGCGCAGGCTATCCATTCCATCACTTCATGGAGCCTTTCCTCTCGAAATTCACAACATCCGGGAAAGTGTGAAAAAATGCAGTCTCTCTATAAAAGCCAATCAAAGACACTGACATTTCTCATTGGCTGCAAGCGTATTTAAAGCTACTTTATCCTTGTACCAGCAAAGAAAATCTTGCTTTGTAATAAACCACTCCCAAGCAGAAGGCAGCCATTTTGGCGGAAGAGTAGAAGTGCTTTCTAGATTTATGATATCGTTAGGTCTGATGAACATTCTCAACTTTGGTTTTGAAGAAGGAAGTTTTCAAAGAGTTCCCGCATTATAGAGCTTCAAGTAAACTGCAACTCTGCAATTGATTGGCAAGACAAGCCTTTGAAACTTTGCTCACTGAGTAAAGTGTAGCCACATCGAAAGTGAATTTTCCGTGCAGTGCACCTGCACCATCATCATCCTTGGCGTTGTCAAAGTTTGGATTATATTTACGTTGCCGTGCGTGCGAACAGTGATTCAGAATGAGTGAAATGGAACAACTTCGACAAGAAGCTGAAGCCTTGAAAGGGCAGATTCGGGTAAGACTAGACAACCCTCTGCTCACCTTTGTTGTGTTGCCATTATTAGATGATAGGCCTATGATGTTGCTTCGATAGGGTATAGGTACCGAGATAGTTAACTTAGTTCTGCAGGGAAGCAGGCCTATAGGCCTGTTGTATTTTATTGTCAAAGGCGATTTAAAAACAGTCTTGTCTGTCATTAATTTTACCATCAAATAGGCCTAGACTAGTATCTATTATATTATGTTCCTTCGACTCTGACTACAGCAATTGCAACGCAACCAGTCCTGTGGACCAGTACGGTCCCCCGATAATTTGTTCTCATTTCAACAAAAATCTGAATATTTAGAACTGTGCTTCTTCCACGAATTCCTTTTTGGGGCAAATTCGAATTTTCAGTCTCTAACCTAAACCAATTCACTGATACTTTTCTGCATTGGGGAGAAGGAAAAATCAACTGTAGAAAAATTTATTGGTTCTCCTTTTCTACATAGACAGTCATTCTGATTATATATTCTGGTTATATTCATATTCTAACTCCAAACTACTGTATGTCTGATATCAAATGATAACGAAATTGATACAGTTTAATAGGAATTATATAATTCATTACATAATTCTATAATCAGCAAAGCCTGGCCCGAATCTATTGAATGTCTGCTCCTTCCTCTGTGGCCCATTTATCACCAACTCCAATTGTAAACATTTTGTTATTGTTTCTCAAGATGTCTCTCTGATTGGTCGACCCTTCCCACGAGACCTCTGTACGCATGCGAACCTTCCGGAAAAATCAAACATTGCAAACAGGTCAAAATTGCATTACAAACTTTACATGAACGTTCACATGAAATTTTCAGACAAGAGAAAGGATGCAAATTGCAAACAGTGAATGAAGTGGAAATGGGCCTTAACAAACAGTTTCCCAATCGGCAGACAGTTCTTGGATTGAGTAACGGTTACAGTAACAGTGTGTTACTCAATTGGAGCACATGAGGGTACGATAGATTTCAAATCTTTGAAAAAGATTGTACTGTTCACAAATGCATCGGCCTACCTATCTTTTATTAAACTTTTTTCATTATATTTCATTATATTTGATATTAAATGGCTTTAAAGGAAATTCAAGTACCTTCCCAGTATTTTCCTTTGCCTCAATTTCATTTCTTGGTTATTTTTTCAATCACATCTTTAAAATGAGGTTTTTCAGATAGTACTGTTTGATGAAAAGAAAAATACATTACCCATCCATACAATCCTTTTCAAAGGCTGCAAAGATTTGAATGCTATCTATGCTGAGCACATGCCAGCAGACTAAGGAACCAAACTTTTTTTTGGAAGTTTCTTATTTATTGATAGAAACAGGAATTTTGGCTGGGCATCAAAGTTCCAAAAAATGCACACTTCAGTTGGTTTCTACTTCTTCATTTTAGAATTTAAAGAAATTTCAAAACAAAAACAACAATTTTCATTGAAAACATGTTTCAAACATACTTGCACATTTTTTTTTTATAAGAAACCTGGCTCGGGGCCTAGTTCTAAAAGTTTCTTAATTTTTGGCCTAATTTTAGTTCTAAAAGTTTCTTAACACTTTCTTAATTTAATTGAAATAAATTGCAGTAAAAACGATTAAAAAACATGAATATTGCAAGAAAATTATTGATTTTATTGAATTAAAAAGAATCAGCCCTGCTGGTGCGAGAAGTTGCACGGAATGCTTGAGAATTGATTACTACTTCCACAAATGTGAAATCAGTATGTTGGAACACTGACACAAAAATGTCTTAAGTTTCTTAACTCCTTCCTCCTAGCTCTAAAAGTTTCTTAACTTTTGGGGTGTCTAGTTCTAGGTTTTTATAAACCTGTTTCTTATAAAAAAAAAACGTGTATGTTCATCTTCAGTTCAACTAGTTTATAAGAAAAAGGCTTTTTTCTGGTTTTATTGCACTTGCTATACTTTAAAGGCCAATTTCATACTGCAGAAACTCTGTTTGCTAGCTCTTTCTAGTTTGTTTTTTGCATTTGATTTCCCTCCATTGGGTGTTACCTATTATAAATTTTCCAATGTATTGTTTCTTTGCCTTCCTCCTCAATGCAATGGTAGATTTTTTGCGTCAAGTGAAAAGGTGTAGTTTTGGTTGCTAAATTCAATCTAATAAGCATATTCCCAACCATTTGCTTTCATTGTATTCAAGCAGTAACCCCAATGCAGTCAAGAGCTGCAAATTATTTATTTATACAGTATATCATAAGATTACATTAGATTAAATGCTAACATATTGCACTTGTTATAAATAATCTGAGTAATATACAATAGATAGCTAGATATTTTTATCAAGAATAAAAAACTCTTGATGTGGTCTAAATCTCAGGATCGTGGCACACAAATCTGTATAAGTATACTTATACAGTATATATCAGCATAGTTAGATGTTGAATGGTACTGTACCCCAGATTGTCACGATGTCAAATAAATTGCTAATGTCATGAATGTCACATGTCCCATTATCACATCACTTTTTGGTCACAGAGAGTACCATTGTTGTCTGCCTGGGGAAAGAAGTGTTTCTAGCAAGCTGAGCCCCCATCTGATATTTATATCTCATCCAATCCGGCTTTTGCGAGAAGAGTAAAGGAAGTGAAGTTTATTGGATCGATATGATAAAAGAAATAACATAATAACTTGAGATTGGTTAATGGAACCTTGGAGGGGGAAAAGAAACTGATGAACTGGAAACAACTACTAATGAGCTTCCCATTGTTGCTGTCTGGGCTGTGAACAATTGGACAGGAAAGGCTTTACTGCATCCAGGAAACCTTAAGTTGGCTGAAATTTCGATTTTCACTCCATTCAAAATGGCCGTTAAAGCATTTTTAAAAGCCTACATGCCTCCTGATGAATCTCTGAAGAAATGGTTCTCCCTAATTTGTTATTTATGTGAGTAAGTGTGAAATAGTTGAGTGGAATTATGGAATGACATGGAACAATGGAAAGAGACAGTGGTGTAGAGCTGGCAAAATAACTAGGGGGCTCTACTTTAGTAAATAATTAGCACAATCTGACGATGAAGATGTTTTCAAAGGAGCACAGCACAACGCACCAAAGATGTATCCATCAAAGGGGGTCTGTATGCATATATCACTGTAGTTGGCCTTGCATTTTCCAGTAGATTGACTGCCATTTCAAATCTCAGCGATTTGACAAGGTCTTTGTGTCAGAGAAATAAAAGGATTTATTGAAGCACAATTGTTGTTATTTAAATATTTGGTCTCACAAGTGGCTTATTTTAAATTCTTTATTTATATACGGCATCCCATCAGAGATTAGGATACATTTACATTCCATTTACATATGTTAATATATAGAAATATATATATACAATGTCATATACAACTGAAATCGAAAAACAAAATTTAAACATTGCCAGTGTTGGCTTTAAGCCCAGAAAAGTGGAAACTGACATGTTCAAGTTCAAATCAATGAACAAATCATTATTGACTCAGTTTGCTTACAGGGTGTTGTCATAATAGCTATAATTGTGAGCAATAAGAAGCTATAACAATTGATGTAACCATGTTTTGTTAATTTTATATTGCTCAGCAAAGGTTAAAGAACAAGGGAAACCTTATTCCCTTTAATTTTCTGCAGAACAAGTGGAAATTCAAACAGTAATTTTGCACACCAAGACCACGCAATAATAAGAGGGGAATAAGTCTTTCCACCCGAGTTGGAATTTGAACTTGTCATGTAATTTTCCTGACTCTTTGTTGTTATCTTTTCATTTTAAACAACCTTGCCTGGTTTATTTGAATCTCATTTCATCTGAAATCAGAGGACATTATTTTACCTATTTAATTTGGTGTACAAAAATTAGAGGGATGCCAAAAGCAAGTGTGTTGAATTAAGATATGCAAAAATTAAAGCAGCACAAAATTAAAATGGCCAGGGTAAATGGCTTCATGATTGAAGGGTGAACAGTATATTGATAATCCACAAACAATAGATTTGAAAATTACTGGTATTAAAATCCAGACCAAGTAACCAAATGAAAGGATTTTTATTAGTGGTATGTTTGGTTTTCTGTTGTTTTTTTGCTGCATTTTTGTTGTTAACCTATCTGCAAGCAGTTTAAAATGTTGAACCAGAAACAATTATTAATGGTTTTATTCCAAAATTCCAACATCAGAAAGCTCATTAGTTAAACAGCTGGACAGGAATGTTTCAAAAAAGAAACTAAAAATAGGCCAACAAAAGAATAGACCAGCGATAAAACAACACTAGACTTTTTTAGAATGTAAGGGGTTTCTATAGACAATAGAAAAATTGAAGCCAGAAAGGATAATTAATTCCTAATTCACTCCCTGAAGATGGGTGGTTGTCTGCCCCAAAATCCAATGCTGCAAGCATTTCAATCTTCCAAAAGGCGTGTGAGATTTTTGCCAAAAAAAGAATTTACAAGGGATTTCAATGAACACAATAGAATTTCAAGATTAAGTGTACAAGACTACCAGGGAGTGATTTACCCCTGGAGTGAAGCTATGTAGTGCTATAGTATTGGGCATCAGCAGTAAGTCAAATAATGAACTCAACCCTGTGGAGACAAGCTACCAATGGATCCTGTCCTGTCTGACACTATCATAATTCCTCTTATTCTATCCTTGCCCTATTGGTAATTTATAATTGCTCTTCATTGCAATGAATTGTTTGATTCTCAATTTTTAGGATGCAAGAAAGGCTGCTGCAGATACTAATTTCTTACAAGTGAGCCTTTTATGAAAAATACATTTTTTCAGTTGATAACCGTGAAACAGAATTTGTTTATTTTAGCAGTACTATTATTCTATACAGCCGCTATGATGCAGCCATGCAGCACTGCCATACATGAGAGTTTTGAAGCTTGTTTATATCTGTGCAGGTTACTCAAAATGTTGAACCTGTTGGTAGAATACAGATGAGAACAAGAAGAACTCTGAGAGGTCATCTTGCAAAAATTTATGCAATGCATTGGGCCTGTGATTCAAGGTAATGCCAGTATCAGATATTGCCTTAAGGCCATTGTACACAAATCAACATTTGTGGGCTACATGAATACTGACAGGCAACAAATGTTGATGAGGTAACAAATGTTGCCCACATTAGTCACTTTCTTCAATGCACACAAGCATACCTACAAAGTTGTGTGGATCTTCAATATTTGCTTAGATAGGATCGTGGATGAGAAAGACTGCTTTTTTGGAGCAGCATATTTAGTTCTTTCTATATCTCATATCTCCTACAATTCTAAAATGCAAGAAAAGAAACTGCATGACTTAGGCTCATCAGTGGGTCAAAAATAGTAATAATTATGCAGCGTATAAAACAATCATGGGAAAGTTGAAGGAAGAATGACCCCTTCTTCATTCAAGAACTTTGTAAGGATGGATGAGGAGTCTTTTCAATGTTGTTTTGAAAAAGTTTATTTATAAGATGAGAGGTTTTCTCCAAAGTCCACAAATGAACATGTCTATTCTGGAGAAACATGTTGGCAACATGTTGCAAACATGTGAACATTTCCTCCAAACACATCCACATGAGTCAACATTTGTGCACCACAATGTTGGTGTACATGTTGCCCACAAATGCTTACTCATGTACAATGGCCTTAACAGTTGGCTTAGCTCAGAATTATTTGCCTATAGCATTACTTTGATGTTATCAGTTGCTGATCTGTACAGTGTTTAGGTATTGTAATTTCCATATCTTCAAGATGAGTGCAATTATTAACTAAACCCAGGTGATCCTTTTCGCATTCAATTCAGTGTCAGTTTCCCCCATACCATGGAGATTATGGAGATAATGTTTACTTCTAGACTTATTGCTTGAGTTGTTAGTATTAGCCTCAGTTTCATGAGTGATAGCTGGGACTCAGGTAATAAGTGTAGTTTACTTTCCTCGGGACCATGATTTATAACGTACACTTGCTGAAATGCAGAACCACCCAAAATCACCCAAAACGGCCCATAACTTGATCAGAACCACCCAGAAATGTCCAATTTACCTTGAAATCATTGCCTGACCACATTGCCTGACTGGATCTTAACTTTATGTAAATATGAGGTTTTAAGAAAAAATTTGGTGCCATAAACAGAAAATCATAAAATTTTTAGAACTACAGAATAACAACATAGATTCCTGATAGATTCCTGATAGATTCCTGCATCATACCGTAGATTTTCTGAAATATTTCAGGAATGCTGTAAATTTTGCATATAAATTTCAATCTGGGCAAGAGTGGCAATTTCAAAACAGTTTCAAAGCAAATCGTCATCATTTTCATCGTCATCATAATCATCATCATCATCATCACCGTTGTTGCTGTTGTGGCAAGGTACAGGGGTAAGATAACCACTACAATCACCACCGTCACTGTCATCGTTATGATGATCACCATCAACATCATCATCATTATCACCACCACCACCACTGCCATCACCAGAGTCATGATGATGATGATGATCAATCATCTTCATGGCCATGACCATCATCATCATCATCACCACCACCATCACCACCATCCCGACCACCATCCTCATCATCATCATCGCGATCATCACTTTGGTAATGATAATCAACCATCTTCTTGGCTATCATCATCACGATTATCACCAATCATCTATGACTAATCTTGTTTAAGCGATATTTGATGGCAACTTGCCACATTGGTTCAGTTAATGAAATTTCAAACATTCTCATTGTCCATAATAGAGTCTGGGCAAAAGTGGCAATTTCAAAACAGTTTTCAGAGCAATTCGTTATCATTATCTCCATCATCATCATCATCATCATCATCATCATCAGCATCATCATCAGCATCATCATCAGCATTATCATCACTATCACCACCACCACAACCAGAGTCATGATGATGATGATCAATCATCTTCATGGCCATCATCACCATCATAATCATCATCATTGTCATCATCATCATCAGATACATCATTGAAGTTGTTCCGAGGTCAGAAGGAATGGTATCATCACAACGGCAACCATAACTACCCCTACCACCATCACCATCACCACCACCACTGTGCCATCACCACAACCATTGTCATCATCATCATAATCACCATCATAGCCATCATACTGTAATCATCGACATTGTCATTATCATCATTGATTTCCTCACCATCATCGTCATCATCATTGTTGTCGTCATCATCATTGTTGTCGTCATCATTGTCTTCATCATCGAAAGTATGACAACGTTTGGAAGAAATGGGATCACCAGGACCACCACTACCACCACCCCTACCACCAACACGACAACCACCCTACCACTATCATGACAACCACCCTACCACCAGCACCACAACCACCCCTACCACCAGCATTGCAGCCAGGCCTACCACTATCATCACAACCACTAGAACCACCCCTACCACCACAACCACAACCAGTGTCATGATCATCATAACCATCACCATTATTGCCATAATCATTATCAGCATTGTTGTGCATAATGACAAACATCTTTTGTCATTTGACTGAAATAGCTGTATTCAATCAGAGTCGTTCTTCGAAAATGCCCATAGGGCCCCTATGTTTGCTATGGAACAATTTGTGATGTCCAATTACTGTGCAAGGTTTAGCCTTGCACAGTGTAATATAGCTCTCACATTTGTGGCTCTGTGATTAAACCTAGTGAAAACTACATTATTTGCGATCTCTACTCCTAAAGATTATAACTTATCATTTGTTTCTGTTAGGAGCCTAGTCAGTGCATCACAGGATGGCAAATTGATTGTCTGGGATTCATACACAACAAACAAGGTTTTCATTGTTTATTTTTTTATTTGTTAGCCTTAAGTGATAAAAATGGAATGGTAATTCTTTTTAAAAAGTTAATTTTATTTCCAGTATTTCTGTGCAATATCAATTCCTTTTTACCATCATAAATTCCCCCATCAGAGTTTAGAAATACCGTCATGTCTCTTGCTGGCTGCTCTCTGGCATTCAAGGCAGTCTGTCCCCTTCACCTATTGGTTGAAAGAACATTTAGTGCAGTGATGCAAGCAATTATAATGGTGTTGCTTTTTCTTTTGTACTTCATAATAGTTGGAAGATGAAAAGAGCATCTTTAATTGATTTGTTTGAATTCGAATGTCTTTTGCATCAACATAACAATTTGAATGCATCTTGCAGCAGTAGGACATAAACAGCCCTATTCTTGTTTTTAGCCGTTATTTACCTCATCATTTAAAATGAAGAACACTTGATTCACACCAAAAATTCCCATCCAATACCAAAAATTTCTGTTTTACCTCAACATCTTTTCCTGTATCTACAGTGTGTTGCCCATGTCCAGCCCCAACTACTTTGAAAGCAACCCAGCAGACATACTTTTCAAGGCAGTGAATACAAATAAGGGCAAATGTCCTGAATATCTCACACAAGAGCAAACAAGAATTGTAGCTTAATCAAATCAAGTTCCATTTGAGTTTGCAAGAACCCCAAAATAATTTCTGTCAGCAATTTCAGCACTTCATTTGGCTTTATTTCTTCAGTAATGTCATTTTGCTCTGACATCGCCCTCTGTGGTTTGGATTCACAAGTTGTTCTCTGTACAGTAAATGTTGATATGGGCTCTGATTGGCTGGAAAGAGAAAGTGATTTGAAAAAATCTCTCATGCAAATTTTGTATGGCGGTACAAAATTTACTATTGAAATTAAACGGGACGGACTGCCTTCAAAGCAGTCTTCTCTCTTTGAAAATCACTGTGTGTGCTGTAAAACTCATGCATTAAAACTAGTAGGAGTGCCCTATTTTAATTTGAACATCAACTTATTATTGCAGAAGAGTTTGGGATGATCTTCTTTCCATTTACATAAACCTCCTCTGTGTCATCTGCCCCCTTAGTATCCCAGTTTCAAACAATGTTTCACTCGTTTCAAATTATGCCATTAATATCAGAATTCTCATTCTCATACACCCGTTTCAAAGCCACTTTTGCCTTTTGTGTGATTTTGCCATTTGTGTGTATGAAATTGCCTTTTGTGTGTGTATGAAATTGCATGCATGGATATGTTATATACAGGAATCCGCGAATATAAAAGCAGCGCATGTCTAACCAGTCTATAAATAGATCATTGTCTTTCGCTAATGAACACTGCACTGACGCTTTCGTTAAGGGTAAAAAATCTTGACCCTGACAAATTTTAATTCGAATTCAAATCAATTTGATAGACTACTTTAAAAATCCTTGGTTTTATCTCTGCTGATTCCCTTAAAGGTAAGAACCATTGTAAAAACTAAGAACTATGAAGAAGTATATAAGCAAATTGAATTATTTGTGTGAAGGGGTTTGCTTGTACAGTAGGTGGTACAGTAAGGAAACTAAACCTTCTTTAATTGAGATTTGGAATATAAGAATTTGAAAAAACATAAAACATGCTTTTTTCTGTTCCTTGTCCTCTTTTTTATTTCATATTGTGTATTCTCTTTAAAATTTATTTATTCCTTAATTGAAATTTAGGTTCATGCAATTCCTCTTCGTTCAAGCTGGGTAATGACATGTGCTTATGCTCCTTCTGGAAACTATGTTGCCTGTGGTTAGTATCCTCAGATCAACTTAATATGTACTTTTTCTCTACGTCTATTTCAGTCCTGGCCATGAACATTTTAGCAGGCGGGCGGTCAAATCGCCCTCCTCGCCAAGTCAGGCGGGCGATTTTTAAAATACTTAGAATCTCAACAGAATGCTTTCAGAATGTACTGACACATGGAATAATGTTCTACTTGAGTTTTTGTGTTGTTTTAATCTTTTATCTCAATTTTTGTGCACAGTTTGACTGGATTGCGACTTGAAAACTTAGAAAACTCGTAAACTTTACCGTTTTCTGAAGGAGTATTTGTTACATTCCTCAAAACGCTTTGCTTATTTAAATAAGCAAACAGGTCATTAATGCATTTAAATTAACCACTTATGTTACCAGAAGGTTAAAAGGTTAATAATAATAATGAAAATTATTAACCAAAAGATAAATTAAAAACCCAAGGCAGGCGTTTTGTTATGAAAATGGCTGAAGAGGCGGGCAGTCTAAACGCCCGCCTTGAGCAATGGAGGCGGGCGTCGAGGCGCGCGCGGGCGATCGCCCGCCATAAACGGCCTGGTCTGGTCTATTTGCACGGGGCTGTTCAGTCTTTCCTTTCTTGATTCACCACGTAAGAAATTAAATTTTACAGTACTGCTATCACATGGTCTAACATCTTGGATCGCGTATTGTGTATGTCACGCTTGATCCCTGATATCTCAAGATGCTTGCTATTGCGGATTATTGGGGACCCCTCAATTGTACATCGTGGGCTTCATATCAACACCTCCATGATCCTTTTGCATACCCCTCCATCCCATCATGTGCTCTCCCATCCTATTGAGCCCTTCATGATCAAATGGCCGTCTTTCTCTGAAACTTTTTTTTCGTAATTTCATATTTTTCAAAATCAATTGTTCACTGAGGCAATGTAAAAATCAGAGGTTTTGGAAAAGGTGTGAAGAACTTGTGTCCTCAAAAAAGGAACGCTCATCAAGCAACATTTTCTATGAATTCTATTGCTGTGGGACTGTTGAGGATGAATTACAAAATTTCGAAGTGCAACTGCAGATTTGAGATATATCAATCAAAGCAAACAAAATGCAAGTTAAAAGTTTAATCATCAGATTGCCAAATAATTAGTTATCAGAAATTTATATTTTTCAATATTAGACGTTCTTGTTTTAATAAATGGAGATTCTAGACAAGAAGAAAAAAAGGGACAGCAACTGGAAGGAGAATAATACCCACCCAGAATTGTACACAGACGCGAGTTAAACCTATCTACCCACAAGGAATGCCTTTCTTACAATTTTAAATTCTTTGTAAGAGAAAGTTTAGTGCTAGGTTTGGTGCTCCAATGTTATTCACTCCTCGATCAGTATCAATAGAGCAATCGTGGACTCTTTAAAAGTAATCCTGTGTCACCCCAATGAAGATTGTGGACCCCTCAATCAACATTGCAAACCCCTCGATAGAGCAAGAGGAGCACTTGGAACATGGGGTCCATCATCGACCTTGGGATCTAAAAGCTGTATTGAGACATCCTTGATAGCATCGCAGATGGTGTGCATCGCACTCAATCTCGCAATGCAATGTTAGACCACACGATAGCAATACTGTATATTTGAATTTATTTTTATTCAGAAGCAAGTTTACATGTAGTCATCACTATTCTGTTTTGTGATATAAGATCCTTGCAATGCCCTGCCTCTCATTTGTTATGAGAGAACCTTAACTTAGACTGTGACATCCTGTTTTCAATCATAATTCAAGTGATATTTTGTATTAGGAGTGCACAAATTTCAGAAGTGAGCTAACAGGACTTTACCTTTCCCTTTCTAGGTGGCTTAGATAACATTTGCTCAATATATAGCTTAAAGACACGAGAAGGCAATGTTAGAGTCAGCAGAGAGCTGCCAGGACATACAGGTATTTTTTTCATTGAAAAGTTGTCTTGTGTTATCATATAAACAATCTTACAATTTAGAAACCTATCATTAATTCCTTATTAACTTCAAATCTTTGTGGAGACTTCATATTAACATGAGCAACCCTCTCTCTATCTAATTGCACTTAATTCTTAAGGGCATTGTCATATAACAACAACTTATTTGTTGGTTGAGAAATGATTTGTCTGGGATGTCAGAATGGATGTGAGAAATGAATGACAAGGAAGAGTCCTGTTATTTTACTTTGGGACCATTTCCACTGGTGAATTTCCTGAAAAATTTTGTGAAACATGATAATCAAATTAACAAAATTTTTCATATTGATTTTTAAGTGAGTCATTATCATTAGAATCATGATGTCATTCGACAGAAATGTTGGGAAGATGCATGTCAAATGAATGGTTTTGGTTAGGATATTTCACTGATTCTGGTTGGACTTATTATAAAGAAAGCAAGGCAAATTAGTGCGTTCTCCTTGGCTTTCTTTCCAATTATGGACGTAGTTTGGTTGCATGACTCATCATTTTGTTGAATAAAGTAGAACGTAGCTCTACCACCCCAGAAATTCATGGGTCAGAAGCAGGATTTGAAATTTTACTAGGTAAATGGATTCAAAAGTTAGTCTTTGTGTGTAAACAGAAATCGTATGGAGTAAGATACCTTTGTTCCTATGTTTGGAAAATGTCAAGCATGGACAAGATATTTAGTTTTCCACTATTGGGTTCATTTTTAGGTTATTTGTCATGCTGCAGATTTCTTGATGACAGTCAAATTCTAACAAGCTCTGGGGATACTACATGGTAAATTTATTATTACCAGTCTTATCTGTTTAAACACTCGAACAAAAGTTTTTCAGGCCATGATTTTATTAGACTGAAATTGTGTTTGGCTACTTTGATGCAGTTAATATGAGAATGCTTTGTTGCTTAGAGAGTATAAAGAATCCTTTTGAGTGCATAGTCATTGATAAATAGTTTTTGAGTGGTACAAAACTGCGAGAAACAGCGGAAACATCTCTGGGCATACTTTTTTCATCTGACACTCTTCAGAGTACAAACTTCAGAAACAGACCAAAACAATTAAGGCGGAATTTATACCCAGATACGGATCGAAATGCAACAATCAGAAAGTGAAGCTGATTTGGTATTGTGTTTTAAACACCAATCAGCTTGCAGGATACAGCAGAAAGATCAATAGAGTTAATTGAAGACTCTGGTTTTTATTTAAGACGGCTTCCAAAACTCCTACAAGGAACAAAGTAATTTTCAGTTTAGGTTGTCATCCAAGTGCTGTGTCCTATGGCAAACTCGTGTTTAAGACTAGACTGTTGTTCCGACATGCAGTGTTGTTGCCCTTTTTGCCAAAAATTGTGTTGATGTATATTAGTAAGGATGTGTTGTTTTATTCTATCTTTTAATCTCTGGTTGCGATCCTGAAATTTTAGTGGAAAACATTCTCAGCCATCGTAAACGATTCACGGCGATCAAAATATCCCATGATACACATGATCACAATGGCAGCAAGTGGTCTCAATCTCACTGGCAACCGCTCAGAACTCTCATTTCTACCAAAAATGGCGCAAAAAGCAAAAAGCTGGATAAAGCTAAGTTTATGGACGAAGAACAGCAATACGATTGCTTGTGCAACATATTTGCACAAGATCTTAAAGACAAGTACCTTTCTTCTTCTGAAACCGCCATTTTGAATTTAAGAAGGAGCACGAAAGTCGCACAGAAGTCAAACTCTGCGACCCGCAACGATCGCAAAAGATCCTCAGCGGTCGCCAACGATTATATGTAAACTATGCTTTACACATTTAAGAACAAATTATTGCCTTTGATAACAATGAAACGTTTTAATACTCCATTTCAAGTGTACTCAAACTACTAAATATTCTGTTTCTAGCTCTCTCTGGGATATAGAAACTGGCCAGCAGCTGACATCTTTTCTTGGCCACACTGGAGATGTTATGAGCTTATCTTTATGTAACGATGGAGGAAGAACATTTGTTTCAGGAGCCTGTGATGCATCTGCAAAGGTACCTCAGTTGACTGGGAAACCTTTTTCCTATTTTTTTAAGTATCAAAAAAACATTATCAGAAGACCGCTAGTTCAAAGCAAACAATAATCTTTTCACCTGCAAAATAGGAAGCTATTGTTTATTTAAACAAAAGTATTGTTTATTGTTTTCATACCTAAATCTTTTCATCCACTGTTCTTTATAATTATCATTGTTCTTGCCAATATTTGGTAAGCTTTGTTTTCAATAAAAAAAAACAAGAAAGTGATACAAAAAGTCTCAGATTTTAGTTGACTAATATTTTGCCCCCGGATTCAGGGCTTCATCAGAGTAATTCTCTTATGATTGCTGGAGGGATATTAGTCAATCAAAATCTGAGTCTTGTGTCATTTTCTTGTCGTCTTACAGCTTTGCTGATTTGCTGTTTCATTTTATACTCGTATCCAATGTGACAGAGTGCAATTTATGGCCTTTTCTTTCAACCTTCTTATTATTTTCAATACTTTGGAGAGTCTTTGATTTCATGATCTCTATGGAAACCTTTTTCAATTGCTTCTCATCTTTTGAACAGGTTTGGGACATCCGTGATGGAATGTGCAAACAAACTTTCACTGGCCATGAATCTGATATCAATGCTGTTGCAGTAAGTTAATGCTTATCATCTTGTTGAAATTTGTTGTTCTGTATGATATTTTCTTCTGCATTAGCAAAAGATGAATACAGGGAAACATCGTTTTTCATAATCTAATTTGCTTTTGTTTAATTGAAGTATTTCCCCAATGGCATGGCTTTTGGAACTGGATCTGACGATGCTACCTGTCGACTATTTGACATAAGATCTGACCAGGTAATCAAGGTTTTTCTTTCATTTATAATTCATGGAAAAATTCTTGAAAGCTACTTCAAGCTTAATCCCGAGCATGAGTGAGTAAAGAGGCAAGATATAATGCATGCACATGCAAATGTGCATGTACCCCAGACTTAAACATTTTAAGGAGAAAGATACAATATATGGTTAAAAAATGGGGCTGTTGTGCCCTAGACTACAAACGTATACATTTTACTTTAACGATTTTTTATTTTGCCAAACATATCTAGCTTAAGGAAGAGTGTAGTAGCTACAGCACTCTACTTTAAGACTTTGCTGTCATTAGTACCGAGACTTGAATAATTCTCATTACATTTCAGGAACTTAGCATCTATTCGCATGATAATATTATTTGTGGCATCACATCAGTTGCCTTTTCAAAGAGTGGCCGTCTACTTTTAGCTGGATATGATGACTTCAACTGTAATGTGTGGGATACTTTAAGAGGTGACAGAGCTGGTGTTCTCGCCGGTCATGACAACCGTGTCAGTTGCCTTGGAGTGACCGATGATGGCATGGCTGTTGCCACTGGAAGCTGGGACAGTTTCCTTCGTATTTGGAATTAGATAAATTGACATCTACAAAAATGGGAATATCTTTGACATAAGGTTACCTTGATTTTTGAAGTGTTAAAACAATCAAATGCATGACAAAAGAGGAGTGATTTGACTAAAATGTACAAAATACTAGAAATTGCTACTTTAGACACGGGTTCATTGCTATTGTTTTAGTCACTTTGTAAAAAGGACATGGTGATGTTTTAAGTTAATAGAAATCTTGATGCAGGAGACTTTAATTAACTGTCAAATCTATTATCGATAACACAATACCGAACCACTGTGTTTAGATTCAAAATAATTTAATGATTGTTTCCAGAAATTACTTTGTTAATAAACCATAATGCTTGAAGACATTGAACATCTAAAGCAGTGTTTGATCGATACGTTTGTAACCAGCATTTAAGGATTATTGCTAGGCTGGCGATAGCCCTGACGTGTTTATTAACACCCATGTATTTCCTTGACATTTTGTTTTCTGATACTGATACATCAAACAACGAAACTACAAGTAATCTGATACTGCACTGCTTCAAGAATTCATGAAAATTACGTAAAAGGCATAAGAAGTGTTTCGTATTCTGATAAATAGTTAATTAAATGCGGAATGTTACACACGGAATTCATCGTTATGGCCATGCATTACGCATTCCATTGTGTTAAAATAATAGTAAAAATAGATGTCGTCATAAATCTCGCAAACAATCACCAAGTATTGGTTATATATAAATAAATGCTTTCTACTTGACTTTGACTTTGTTCTTCGACATTGCTATATTATAAAATGCTGTGTATGTAAAACTATTTACTAATACAAAATGTGCTAAATTGACTTCATATTTTTGTTGCTGTCTTCAGACCGAGCTCACGATGTTATTTCTAAGATGGTGATTTTAGCAAAGAACAATATAAAAATGAACTTTGTGAAGGTCGTCTCTTTAGTAATCACGTGCACACAAGGAGAGTGAAATCTTTGATGTCTTTCGAAGTAGTACACCAGCTGGTATGATTCCAATACTCATCCGGCCGAATCACCCAAAGTGTTCTAGGTGAAGGTGAAATGGTGTTTTAGCGCCAGTCGCTAGGATCTCAGTAGTAGGTTAACTAATCGAGACTTCGACCCAGGCTGTGACGCTACCGTGGCTGGGCTCGAACCCTGACCACACTGAGCTTCTGACACCACGAGTCAGCTGCATTACACCACGACGCCACAGCACCTTCAAAGATCGCTATTAGAACCCTGAGAATTGATGATTGACATTTGACAAAAAAAGTTTGTGCATAATTCAAAAGTCCCATTGCGGGGCTGGCATGAAGCATCTTTGACGTTTGTTTCTTCCGTTGGATTCGATGGGTCGCATGTTTGATACAAGCAGGGCAGAAGTTCATATGTTCAAAGTTGCTCATTTAAGTAGATTTCGATGCTTTGTAAAGATAGTCCCCTTAGTTACTTAGCGCAGCAAGTGCAGACTGCAGAATCATCCCGAGATAGGCAGAGGAAACGCTAGTGTGCGTGCAGCCTCTGGGACAAGAGTTTTAGGCTGCATGCAGGCGAGAGAAATACAATGTCAAGCAATGATTCGGGGAACCCTCGTCCAGCGGTTTTCATTACCCGAGGGGCATTTAACTCCTCCAAAGGACATACGAAGTTCTGCGAAAGCAGAAGGATTTGCATGGGATTTGCATAAAAGCAATAGCGTCTTCAGTGGAATACGAAATTTCCTCGCGCCTCGTGCTGACCTAACACGGAAACAAATTTTCTTGATACGATACTCAGAAAAACTTGATGAATTAAATAAATAAATATTCGAAAGAAATATGGGATATTGTACAGTTGCTTCTTTCAATTCATATATTTATTATTCTCATTCGTACTAATCTGCGCAAGAAATATCAAGAAACTTATAACGGCCTCTTTTCTTGTTGGAACTTTTTGACTCGCAAGGTGGAGGAAACTTGTTAATTCATCAGCAGAAACCCATCAAACCTTCCTGCAACCTGAAATCGTGCTTTTCCAACCTTGTATAAACTCCTTCTGAGGAAGGACACAGAACTTTACTCCGTTTCTAATAATTAGTGAATTAAAAGGCAATTGTACCAACCAAACCAACAGAAAAATTACAATGGGACCAAAACTTTTCTTAAGCCCCGGCCAAACGATTAGTTCAATAACTATACACTCTAGAAATGTCGTTTTCAGACGTTGAAATATTGGTATGTGGGACGTTTTCTGATTACAACTGATTCAAACTTATTTCCCTTTGTGATGCATCTCCAATCCCCCTACCACCAAATGAAATCCTCTAACCCTGATGGAGTGGGCTGGAAAGAACCTGAATGATACAAGTCCCGTTGGAAAATCCAAACTGGACACCAGATCCCACAACGTGTCATGAATCCCGGTTCAACCTTTGCTTTAGCAGGCATATTGAGGCCAGGGCTATTTCCTAAATTGTTTTACTTGAAAAAAACAAGAATTTTTCTTTCTTCCAATTAGTCATTTTGAACTAAATAATTTTCCTTCTTCCTTATTACTACAATTGCAACATTTTTTCTTTTGTTCTTACAAATTTATTGAGGGAAAACATTTTCCTTCCCAGTTTTTCGCTTTTCCCCAAAACCTTCCTGCGCAACAATGCTGTTCGAAAAATTGCTGCCTGCAGGTCTCAGATGAAACATACTGTTTCATTTCTTCTTGACAGTTACTGGCAAGAAAACAATTGTATAGAAGGTAGCAGAGGAACTGGGTGTTGACACTGCCTGCTCTTCCACACTCCTGCAAGTATAACTTGAGGGATGTGATGGCCCAAAGAATGATTCGGTTGACATCCTTGCAGCCAACTTCCATTCATTTCATTTCATTTATTCATTTCATTTTATTCTTATTTTTGCACAATACCCTTTCAGCGTTACAAAAAAGAAAAACTTAAACTACAAATTCACAATTTAGGATGTAGGAAAAATAACTGCTCTTCGAAGGGGTCGTGTTTGGGTCACTACCTCAGGAATTCCTTTAGTTTTCGTTTGAAGGAAATTAGCGAGGCAGAATCTCTTATTTCTTTAGGGATCTCATTCCATGTAGTTGCTCCCTGGTATTTAAAGGATATTTTACAATATTCTAAACGAATTCGAAGAATTTCGAAATCTTCAATTTTTCGTGTGTTGTATCTCGATATAGTAGATCTCGTAGTGAATATGTTCTTCAGGTTCTCTGGGCAGAGTTCATTTTTCACTTTACAAGTTGCAATTAGCCTATCAAACTTAATAAAGTTTTTTACGTTTAGCCAATCACAGTCCCAACCATCTTTGTACTTTCCATTTTCAATAATCCTATGAGCCCTATTTTGCAGTCTTTGTAGAGACTTTAGTTTTGTGTCTGGCAGATGCCCCCAATAACATTACAATATCTGAAATGGCTTTCAACTAAAGCTCGGTAAATAACTGCTAGGTTAGACTGAGGAGAATATTTCTTAGTTTAGATAATGCCCCAAGACCGTTTTTTATCTTTCTTTTCATAGACAAGATTTGATCTTCCAAGTTCATGCTCTCATCTATAACAAGGCCCAGATATTTTGTTTTTCCAACTCTGCCCAGTTTTTCGTGGTTCAGTTAAAGGTCTGGAAAGTCTCTTGTTGCTTTCAGTTGTCGTGGGTGCCCTATCAGCATAAACTCGCTTTTTTCTGCGTTTAAACTATGTTTATTTTGTCTCATCCAGGACGACATAAGATCAAGTTCCTCTTTGATGTCATTAAAGAGTTCATCAATCTCTGATGAGGCCAAAGAAATGCTTGTATCATCAGCGTATAGATAAGGAGTGGATTTTCAAGCATTTCTCCAGCTCATTCATCTAAATGATAAATAGTAAGGAACCCAGACACGACCCTTGTGGGATTCCACATTGAAGCAGCTGTTTGCTAGATGCATGACTTGCAATGAAGCAATACTGCTCACGTTCAGTCAAGTATGAGTGGAACCAGTTATGCTCAAGACCGGAGACCCGATAGATAGATAACTTAGACAGTAGGATACCGTGGTCGACAGTGTCAAATGCTTTTTTTAAGTCCAGAAACACACTTATGTTCGTTTCACGATTATTTATGTTCCTGAACCAAGCTTCGGTGATATTAAGAATCGATGTTAACATACCATGTGCCTTACGAAACGCGAACTGGTTATCTGAGAAAAGACCATGATTCTTCATATGGGTGAAAAGTTGGTCATGGGCAACTTTTTCCAGCAATCTAGATAATATCGAGACAACAGAGATTGGTATAATTTGATAACTCTGATTTCTGCTTTAAAGATGGTGTTACTCTCGCAAGTTTCCAAGGAGCTGGAAGGACACCCGTTTCAAGCGACGTATTAAATATTGTCGTTAGAGGTCCGCTTACTATTTCGATCGCGTCCTTAAGAATTTGGATAGGAATTTTATCCGGACCTGGTGATTTTGAGCTTTTTAATCTATTTATTTCATGTTTGACATAACAAACGTCAACTTTCCTAAACTTGAACTTCGGAAAAGATTTGTGTCTCATCAAATCTTTAACGTAAGTTATGGGGTCGTCTTGTGTATTGGCCTTGATTTTGCTTGCTAATTTAGGGCCAATGGTCACAAAATGACCATTGAATGCCTCGGCTATTTCATTGGGGCGATCCAACTTGTGACCATTTGATGTGACAGAATTAATAGGTACGCTACTATTAGTTTTATTTAATACCCTGTTTACCGCCCTCCACACGGTCTTTGGATTACCTGAGTTTTCTTCAATTAATTTGTGGTAGTAATCTTGGATACAATTTCGAGTTTACTCGTCACCTAGTTCTTAAGTTTTTTATACTGTGGCCATAGACTGTGATCTTTTACGGCTCTCTTCTTGACTCGATGACGCTCTCTCATTAAATTTTTTATCGTGACCGTAATACGAGGTGCATTTCCACTCAGTGCCGTCGCTATGGGGGGGTGCGGGGGGTGCGGCACCCCCCCTGGCCTCAAGCCTGTCGGCAACTTGTCTCTAATGCGGGCATTATCCGCAACAAAGAAAATTTAGGGCCAAAATTTCTATGGTAAGCAATAACCTGCTAGGAACTCCCGCGTGTGTGTGATACTGCTAGTTTTTAGGCCTTCGTGTATTCATAAGTTTCATTCATTCGCGAGTATTTTCTTATTAACGTAACAGAACGTAACTTAGCACTAATCTCTGTTCGTCACCTAGTACTTAGTTGTTTCACGTTTTACCGGCTTTTGAATTAGATGTCGTTAATACCACGTATGCAGGAAATCTTTGCATTAGTCCTTCGGTATTTCTTTAACATCTTTATCTTCACGAATGTGTAATGTTTCCTGTTTATCTCTTAACATTTCGTATATATAGAAGTATCTAACTTAGCTTAAGCAAGCGAGGAGATAGAAAAGAAAAGGAAAGTATGGCAAGGTAAGGCTCTACTATAGGGTAGATAACCGTTAGGCCGGGAGGCTTGCGAAAGCTCCCGAGCCCTATTCTCAGTATTATATAACAGACAGGCAGTGCTTGTGAAAGGCTGTGCTGTACCACTACATAGTCTATATTATAAAGAAGACATACAGTGCTTGCGAGAGGCTGTAATGTACTTCATTTGTTCTTATCTGGCTCAGAGAAGCCCTTCTTGTTGTAATGCCGTTTAGCCTGGAATCGTGAAATATGGAATATGAAAAGATAATGTCAAGATCGCTCTCAAGTTTGTGTCTGTGTTTGTGTGTCTCTGCCCTTCGAAGAACACTGGAAAAACCCTTATTACATGGTCTAATGGCAATAATGCTTATAGCGTCGCAACATCACACAATCATTTTTTTCAGTCATAGTCTTCTTTGGCGTCGATTTTTATTGGATTGGCAGTGGATAACGGTTCAGAAAATTGTAACTTAAAGGCTCCGAAATTGTAATAGAACGATTCTAGCTCAATAATTCTCAAAATTTTCGCCCCTTTTTCTTGTGCCCTCCATTTCTAAAAGAGTTTCAGTGCTCTGGGGAGCGGGCCCTTAAATTCATCGTAGCAGTCAGGCCACACCCAGGCCACACCCATTTTGTCGGCAAATTTACATTCGGCACCCCCCCCCCTAATTGAGAGTTCTAGCGACGGCCCTGTTTCCACTAGAAACTTTCCTATGTTTAAGTGGAGCATGAGCATCAAGAATAGAGCAAAAAGATCTTTGAATATTTGTACCTTGGTGTCAGGGTTACCGGCAGCGGCTTCAAAAGCAAGGTTCCAATCTACAGATGCAAGATCATTCAAAAAAATGTCCGTGTTGTAATTTGCGAGGCTTCCAGACTCTACCATTTTGGTTCGTCTATTTAGGAGCCTTTTAGCATTAATTTTTCTTTGGATTAAGGCGAGGTAAAGCGCCTGCGTAGCAGCATTATATTCTGGAAGAGAGTGGAAATTTTTCAATTTGTGTGTGGCTGTGGTAGGGCGGTGTGTGTTTGTGGCAATGTTTTTGCGGTTGTTTTCTGCCCGTTTGCTGCGAACAACAAAATGGCGTCAAATTGTAGGCACAGCTGCGAGTTCGGAGCAGTAAAAGTGAGAGGAAAATAAAGTTATATCCAAAGTCAAACGTCCAAACATTATTTATTTCATTTATGAGAATTTTAGATGTAGGTACTCATTGCTTGGGCGATCCACCGAAAAGCCTTTTTCAAATTCCCAAACTACAGCATGTAGTACAAAAAAGGCCCAAATTTCAGCATTTAGGCCTATAGACTTACTCTACTGAATAGAGCTTTAAAAAAGCAACTTGCATCTGCCAGATTAGATTGACACAGTGAGGCGAAGAGAAGAATAAAATTTTAATGCTTATGTTAAAGTGTTGCGGAAAAAAATTTAATCTTCGCTTTTTTCTGTAATCATAAATTGTTTATGAGCAGTCTAATATACACTTAGGGGACAAAAGTATTGCAACGCTTGACCTAAAATGGCGGCCAAGAGTAGCCAGAGTAGGCCCAAAAACACAAAATTTACATAACAAAGCCATGACGGCTCAGGGGCTTCGCCCAACTTGATTTAGGCGGGAAATTGTTCACAATTTCATTGACTTTCATTTAGAATAGACCATTTCAACTAACGGCCTCGTTTTCAAAATAATTGGAAATTAGGTCATAGAGGAATTTCGACTTCAGATTCGAATTCAGCACCTTCTTTTTAGTGTTGTGGCAAATTTTTATGCTTCTAGTCCTTACAATGTTGATTTTATAGCGATTAAAAGTTTGAAAATTTATAAGGGATTTGACCGTGAAAAATGACTGAGGGTGTAAAATTTCACCCCGAGCGATTTTTCACGGTCAAATCCTTTATAAATTTTCAAACTTTCAATCGCTATAGAATGAACATCGTAAGGACTAGAAGCATAAAAATTTGCCACAACACTAAAAAGAAGGTGCTGAATTCGAATCTGAAGTCGAAAGTTCTCTATGACCTAATTTTCAATGATTTTGAAAACGAGGCCGTTAGTTGAAATGGTCTATTAAAGTTAAACGATTTATTTGCTGCTTCTTGTGGAAAATAGTGGAAAACTTTGAAAACTTAATTTTTTCAATTACCTGATTTGAATATTTGTTTTTCATTTTACTGACTCTTTTGTTACAGTTTGTAAAATTGGTTATGCAATGCAAAGTAAACTCTTGTTCAACTTAAACTACTTGCTAGTACATAACCGTAATCCTTGATATTCACTTCGATCATAGTCAATAGAGTAAACACTGTTTATTCTATTGACTAGGTTTCGATATACTCATGGCAGTCTCCTGGAATACATTCGGGTTGCGTTCTGCCTCGGAGCAGCACTTCCTTAACTATGTTAACTGCTAGTATAATATTACATTTATATAAACACTTCATTTTTCGCTGTTAGTACCACGGCCTAGTCATGACTTAGGCCTATTTTTCTAATGTCAATGATAATTGCATTTTGAGTAAGAGAATGCTAAGAAAGATTCCTAAAAATTTAAGTGGAATAAAACAATAAATATTCCAAGTAAATTGTTTTCCGTAGCTAAATACCCAATTTAAAATACATTTAGAAGTAGTTCCGCGAGTTCCGCGTTTTGGTTTTTCGCCCTATTCCGTGGGGACAAAACGCGGAACTCGATTTCGCGGAGCTCGCAATTTCAACCAAAAACCACTTTGTACAGCATTTACGAATGAGAAAACTGCTATTGCATTTCTTTGCAATTAAAATAATCACATAATTTTCAATTTAGAAAGCCGAGATCATTTTCAATTCCGGTGCAATTTTCAAAATGGCGGACAAATGACACCAGAATGGAGGAGAACGAATGCTGCGTGATTTGTAAAAGCAACCTCAATGGAACGAACTCATCAGTTGTCAAATTGGGAGAAAAGGGAAGCACAGGAGTTAATAAAGCAAGCACTGAACGGAATGACCCATCAGTCTATACAGTACCAGGACAGGGAGTGCATCAGGATTGCTGTCGTATTTATTGCAACCCTATCAAAATCGCGCAAACCAAGAAGCAGGGACAGAAAGATCGCACAGATCAATTGCAGCGTCCATCATTGCGATCGGCAGAGAAGTTTAGTTTTAACAGTGACTGTTTATTTTGTGGGACTTCAGTGAATGTCGGGGAAAAGAAAAAAGGAAGATCGGAAGTTTACCCGGTGACAACATTAAGCATGAAAGATTCCTTTCTGATTACATGCGCAGAAAGGCAAGATGCTTGGTCTGAAATTGTTCGAGCAAGAATTCTTCATGTACATGACTTACCAGCCGCCGATGCGATGTATCATCAAACATGCAGCATCAATTTCCGAACAGGGAAGCAGATTCCAGCAATGTTCCAAACAGATGAACCCAATATCAAAAGAAAAAATCTTGTCGTCCACAGGATGAGGTTAAAGCACAAGCATTCCAAAGGGCAGCTAATTTTCATGCAGAAAACGATGATGAGCAAATCACCATCAATGATCGACTTAATGGATGAATATTTGAATGAATCTTAATGCACAGCATATGGCCATACACATATGAAGGCGAAGCTAAAACAGCATTTTGGTGATCAAATTTTGGTAACAGAAATCAATGGAAAGTCAAACGTAGTTACGCTATGAAATACAGCTGAAGCTTTGCTTCAAGATTTTCACCTTATTCGAACAGCTGCAAAATTGATGAAGAACGACATAAAGCTAGTAGAAACCTCCAATGAATATTACCTTCCAACTGATGAAATAGAGAACCCACAGAAGTGGCTTACCTTTCTTCCCGAATCACTCAAATCTTTTTTAGGAGAAATTGTCACAGGAAAAGATGTTCAATTAAAATTAGCGTCAACTGGACAAGCTATAATGCAAGCAAGCCGACCTCGAGTTTTGTTGGCACCTTTGCAAGTTGGATTAGGTGTTCAACTTCATCATCATTTTGCATCACGTTTCCTTATTGACTCACTTCATCACCATAAATTTTGCTGTTCATACAAAGAGGTGCAAAGATTTGAAAAAAATGCAGCAGTGAACACAGGAACAAATTTAGATAACTTTACATCAGAGACTGTTCAGTATGTGGCCGATAATGTGGACCACAATATAAGAACCCTGGATGGAAATGATACATTTCATGGCATGGGCATCATAGCTACTATCACTCCAGCAACAAAGCTGACAAGAGTTGTTCCTAGGAAAACAATTAACCCAAAAGATGTTTCTGACGCAGGCAAGATCGACATACAGTATCAAAAGATGGAGGGAAAAATTCTAGTAAATTTGAGGTATGATAATTGCTATATTGCGAAAGCACGTGATCCGACGGAAAACCTAGAAATACTTTGGAAAACATCACTCCTGTTTGGTCCAGTTCGACCCTCTTGGTCCGGTATGATGCAGCTTGCTCATCAAGACATCAGACGACACGGATCACAACATTCGATCAGCCACTTTTGTGGAAAGCATTGATGATTATAAAATCTGAGCCAGCCGACAGTGACCTGCGTGAAATTGTTTTGCGCCTTGGCGGCTTTCACACAGAGATGAGTTTTATTGGTAGTATTGGGCATCTCATGGCAGGATCTGGATTAAAAGAACATCTGGAACTGATCTATGCACCAAGCGCTGTGGATCACATCCTCAGTGGGAAAGCTGTCGCACGAGCAGTACGAGCACATCTACTTATCGACGCATGTTTAAATGCAATCATGCTTTCAAATGTCTTGGACGTGTCTATTCCAGGTATCAATGATGAGTTAATAGATGCTACTGTGGAAAACCGATGCAGAGAAGAAGCTGAAAATGCAACTTCAGTTCGATCATCTTCAGACCTGCAAGATGCCAACGCTCTCTATGATGACCTCATGAATCAAGCAAAGTCAGCAGAGGATGCCAATGCAGCAACAGTGCTAGACAAAATCAAAGAGCAGCTACAAAAATACAAGGAGTCCATGAAAGAAAACCGCACTGCAAAGCTCTTGATGCAGTATATGGACATGGTGGATATACTCCGGATGTTCATCAAAGCAGAGCGCACCAGCAACTGGGCCTTGCATCTTAAAGCCGTTTCAGAAATGCTTCCATACTTTGCAGCTTCAGGCCACAATCTGTATGCTTAGTCTGCCAGACTGTACCTGCAGTCCATGATTCAACTTGAGACAGAACAGCCCAGTCTTTACAAAAATTCTGGAGATGGATTTCATGTGGTACGAAGAAGTGATCGTAAATGGGCAGGTCTTTCTACAGATTTGGTCATTGAGCAGGTATTGATGCGTAGCATGAAAACAAGTGGTGGTCTAACAAGAGGAAGAGGGATGGCAGAACAACAGCGTTCTATTTGGTTGCTTTCAATGCCAGCTCGTGCCGAAATAAATCGGGCCATGTTAGATCTCAGCGGGATTAGTTACAGCACTGGAGAACAAAATAAAGACATAACGCAATCAAGGCAAATCCGCGACATGAAGGATACAAAAAAGTTGCTTCTTGCATTGAGTGACAAAAACCCCTTCTCACCAAGCCAGGGTTTGATTAATATCACGACAGGTGTTCATGCTGATAGTTCTGTAAATGTTGATTCCGCTAGAGTTGTTTGGAATAAAATTCTGCAATCTATGACAGGAAAATCAGCTACTGAATTTTCATTCAAGCGAAGTTCTCAAGTAGTAACGCTTGCTTCAAAGGTGTCGATAAAAGTCGATGGAGAGCAGATTCAAGTGGACCCCCAGCTCTTGTTTCAGCGTCTCATTATCGCTGCAAAATCTTCAGGTGACATTGAGACAATGTTTCAATTTGAGCTTTGCAGCTATCCTACTGCCCTATTTAATTCATCGTTGCTACTACTGGAGCCACAAAAACCTGCACTTGCAGATGCAATATTTGCCAAACTAAGCTCCAACGGGACATTACCAACAGGAAAAGTCCAATACGTACTGGATGGTGGTGCGCTAATTCACCGTGTTCCATGGCCAAGAGGACCTGTTACATATCAAGAGATTTGCAATACTTATTGTAGCTACGTTACCCATAAGTATGGTGAGGCAATTGTTGTATTCGATGGGTATAGTACTACATCTACGAAAGGAGTGACACAGCATAGACGAGGTTCTGGAAAAGTGGTTTGCCACTGTAACATTTTCGGACAACATGAAACTCACAATGAAGAAAGACCACTTCCTCTCAAATAAGAGCAACAAACAGTCATTCATTAATATGCTCAATCGTTATCTACATCTATGGGGGTGCCAAACCCACCACTGTGAGGCTGATGCTGATGTTCCTATAGCAAAAACTGCCATTGAAAGTTCAAGAGAAAGCACCACCGTCCTAATTGGTGAGGTGCTGATACTGATCTTCTCATATTGCTTTGCTATCGCGCACAACGCCAACCGCAACAAGATGCTTGCAACCTATATTTCTATCCAGAGCCAAAGGCAAACTCAACAAAACGACGAGTCTGGGATATAAAGTCAGTACATCAGCAGCCTGGTGAAGAAGTTTGTGGCAGTATTCTCTTCATCCATGCAATACTTGGATGTGACACGACTTCGCGACTGTACGGAATTGGAAAAGGTGCTGCGTTGGAAAAATTCATAAATGATTCCCATTTTCGCCAATGTGCAAAAGCTTTTGACGATATATCTTCTTCAAGGACAGAGCCTACCCCCAACATCAGCTGCTGCTATGTATCACAGCATGAGGGTGTATCATCAGCTACATCAATGGAAAGATAAAAAAGAAGCATTACTGGCAGAGGAATGGGGGTGGAAGGTAAAAAATAACCAATTCCAACCAATCATGACTCACTTGCCACCAGCGCCGGAAGCACTATTGCGCGATGTGAGATGTAATTGTTCCACAGACTGCAGTACATTGCGATGTTCATGTAAAAAGCATAATCTGGATTTTTCATGTTAAGTTTACATTTTATATCGTTTGGAACAAATTTTCTGATTAAGCCATGAATATATCTCTGGGAGATCAATTTTCTTATCCCACGCTCAAAGGAAACGTTAAAATAGGCTGTGATTTCTGAGATTGAGTTCTCTGGCCTCGTTTTCATGTTCAAAATTGAACCATACAAAATATCATGATTTTAGTGAACTTCCCATACTTAGATTTTTGTAGACTTTTAATATTATCAACGTTAAGCACCTACAAGGCCTTTAGTGAAGAAATCTTTTCTGTTGCAATTAGTGACGGGTCTAAAGATGATATTGACTGGACTAAAAAAGAATACGAATCGACAGGGCATATTCTCGAATGTAAGAAATATCAAATAATCACAGGAATGGAAATCAGTGAGAAATCTATAACGATTGAAAATAAAAAAAAAATGAGAGGAGCGGCTCTAAATGTGAAAGAAATAGAAAATTACAAACATCAAATGGGATTCTGGTTCAAATAAAGTAAAAAACAAAAAAAGTTGACATTAGTCTCGCACGTGCTCAACTTATTGTTGAACTGAAGTGGACTATGAGAAAACGACGAATGAAACAATGCCGAATTGGACGAAACGAAACACGAAATGCTGACCAAACATATCCCTCGCGTTCCGCGAGTCAAAAATGAATGGGAAAATGTACCAACATAGGAAATGGAATTTGTTAGAGCTCTTTATAATGTTCCTTGTTGATAACACAGAGACGATATGTATAAACTGAAATGCGTATATATTTTAGAATCAACGAGCGTAGAACTAAGTATTAAGTTTAATTCCTTTTTAATTCTGATCCAAAACTACTGTGTGATCTTCCTGTGCACACATAACATGATAGCTCATCACAATCAAATCACTACATTACACAAAAGGTCAATTTTCACACTTTCCGTAGCTAACTCACATCAATAACATCAATATCCATGTATCACATTTTTGACATTTGCAGAAGTAGATACGTAACTGTGTCATAGGATTACATCGTAGAAAGAGGCATGCATATACTTAACATCAACAACAATACTAATACTCGTCTATGTCGTCTCTAATAGTACATAAACACTAATAAATATCTAATATTACACATCCCAAGAATTTAAATACATATAGATAAAAATATACCGCATATTCTACTCTATGCTTTTATTGTATAATGTCAAGTAAGTAGACAATCACATAGGTACCACGGAAATATTGAAATTGTAATATAGCTTTATGCAGCTCCCTAAAAACTCTAGAAACGACACAATACGGAGCGCATATATAGAGTCCATATTTCGATGACTAAGATTTCTATTCAAATCATGTTTCTTTTGCTGTACTTCGTATGAAAGCAGATGCTGTGCAGGAACTTAGCAAGATTTTCATCAATATGTAATAAGTGCTCAACTCGAGGAACCTCTACAATTTGCTTAATTTTGGGCAAGATGACACGTTGCACAAGACGAGACATCACTCGTTTCACCGAGGCGTTGACTATTAGCCTGTGTTTGTAGCCTAATTACTCCTCACTCATCTTATGTTTCGACCTTGTTTATTATAGCCTCGTATTTCTGAATGGAAGGGGTACCAAAATACTTAATGTAATGTCCAGTCGATTTAGGATTTAACCCTAAGCTAGAAAATCAAAGGCTGTATAAACCAGAACTTTAACCTTTAGTAAATATTCTTAAGAGAGCCAGGTTTAATTGTCATGCCTTGCGGTCTGTTTTAAATTCTTCTTTTACTCCACTTTCCCATCGCTTCCTGCCGCTGTGGGACAGTTGCGTTGGCAACCGACCTTAAAATTATAGTCTTAAACAGGCAGCTCACTGGTTATCAGAGGTTACAGTGCCTCAGGTATCGATTTGAGCACATGTGCAGGAAATCCTTTCCCTGTCACGCTCAGATTATTGACATTCCTAGAGTTGGGGTACATTTTACACTTAGAAACAGCATAAAGTCTCTTTCGATATGAAATTGTGTATTTTTGCGTTTTTCTCTTTTGGGGCGTCAGAAGGTCTCATACTAATGGGATCGCAAAACCATATTCCATGCCAGGATATTTTGGGAATTTTTGGGGTAGCGGACTATACCTTGCTGACCGAATTTATACTATTTTGCTTAATGCTATATTTTCGCTAAATCGACCGGAGTTTCATGATAATTTCGAGATGAGTCCGTTGTATTTATTGTACAGTAATCATGTAAACGCGTGCACAGATCTTTTTGGAAAGAAGTCAAATACATTATAGTGAAAATATCTATATTGTTTTTTTTCAGTTTCAATTCTCTTCTATTTTCTAACGGTAGTTGATCTTGTACCATGGTATACTAGTTTAGTTTATCTGCCTGCGTTTCTTTCAATTTTGAATTTTTTTGTGACCAACAGAAACAATTTTTTTACGTGTCTAAACTTGCGCCGAACAACGCTACGATAATTTAACTAAGAAATATGAGTAATTCCTACGATAGTTATTCAACAATAGGCCAAAATTAAACAAGTATACCAATATATCAATTAGTTCATGTGGATTCCATAACACAGGTTGATACAGCAGACACTGATTCACTGAACCCTAACGTCAATATTTCGGTCGTCCAATTCGTCTCCAGTTTCTGCATCAGGCAAGCTATGTCCTTCTGACATAGCACGTTTTGCAATATATGCTTCACGCTTGATTGCCACATCGAGTGATTCTGGAATATCCGGCACCAAGAAATCGATCAGCATATGGGTCGCAAACACAAAATGCTACAAAAACATGAAGCAACGTTAAAAATCATGTGTTGTCAAACATAACATTCACAGATATTGAGCCAATCATGAATAATAAGTAGATACCTCAAACAGTATGACAAATCCAAGTTTCAATGCGAGTAAATGCCAATAAAAAGTCGTCAAACTGCCATCTCTATCACGGAAATTGCGATACCTGGAATAATATATAATCGAAATTTAGAAGACATCATAGGGACTCAAGAGGAGCATTGCGATCGATGGAGGAATGAAATTAGCCTTAAGGCTAACAGAATGATGTATTTTACTTCATTTAACCGAAGAACATCGACTAGACAAGTTCCTCATTGGCGCTCCTTCGCAATGGACAGTAAAGTCTGCACGCAGACTAAACATCGAGTAATACACGTGAAAATCTCTATCAGTTTTTATTCGGTATCGGACAAGGCAGACATTATGAAGAGGCTTAATGCTTCACTCCAAAGACCGGTTATAATATGGTGTGAAATAACCGGTAATAGCCATAAGTTATGAAGTTACAATGTGATGCTGCAAGATAAACATAAATACCAACATTGTGTTATCTCGCTAACCTGAGAAAAGATAACAAATATTACAAAACCTTTAAAGAAGCCATGTACAAGTAAACAAGGTTATTATTTGTTTGAATGCTTGACCTCCACACCATAGTTTTTCTTATTCGCTTTATGTTCTTTGATGCGCTGGTACACAGAGAAGCCGTGAATAACATCAAGAATTTGATTAAATGTTTTTACAAACATTCGGGAAAGAATACCAATGCTGAGTGAAAATTTTAATGTAAATCCACAATTTCAATGTGTATGCAGATTTAATTCCTGAGTGTAATGAGTCGGTAGCTCTACGTAAATTAAAGGTGTTTCAATCAGCTAGTTTAATGTTTTATAATTTGGAAATCTCGCCACTGGCACCAAACATACACGTATTAAGCTGTAAGATCCTATTGTGGGTTTCCGGCTATCGGGTATCAACGTTCTAATCAGTCACACAATCTAATCAGTTAATTGAGGACATATTCTATCGGGACTTGCCTAAGGCTGTGTCGCTCTCTCATTCCATCGAAAGAATAGTAGGCCGTTAGAAATTTGGTGAAAGGAGCGGGATAGAGTGCAGAGAGCATACCACAAGCAATGTTGACAGGAAGACGTGGAAGATAAATCTTAAAAGTGATGCCTTAAGATCAAAAAGCTAGTTATTTCGAGAATGAAGGCAAAAAGAAGATTGAAGATGACGAGATTGAAGAGATTGAAAAGCCGCATACAGAAAAGATCAGGACACAGAATGAGCTTGACTGGCAGTGTGTAGCTACATTTTTAAAGACGCAAACACCGAAACAAAGAGCGAACAAAATCACAAAGACATAGAAGAGAATCTCTCATGAGTAAGTCTAAAAAATTTTGTTGAAAAATGGTTGACCATCGGGCCTTGCTTCAGGCTGCACTGCTCTCTCGCTCCACCAAAAGAACCCAAAGCCGTTACATGTGTAAAGCCGAAATTCAAAACACTTGCTTGTGTTCATACATACAACCGAGCGAAGAAATTTCCAGACAAAAAACACTAGGTTATGCCCATTATTTTATGAAACATTATTCTTTAACTCATTTCGGTGATTAGCGAAACAACTTTCCAGACATAAAACACTAGGTTATGCAACCACCTAATCACAAAACCAATTATCAGTAAGGCAACGTGATAGACTGAAAATTGAGACTTCACGTCGCTACACGTTGAGAGTCAAAATTATTAACGTTAAACAAAGGAAAATACGATGTGACCCTCTTTCCACGTTAAAGGATTTGCATACATCGTTACAGCTGAAATGACACTGGAAAGGATATCCATCTGCACAGTCACCATTTGCCAGCTGGCCCAAATAAAACCACTAATCCGCTCTGAAACAGGATAGTGGCTTATATGTACTTTCGACTTTGCTTTGCGGAATGAGTCAGCCTTAGAATCAATACAAAAATGTGGTTTATGAACAATCAAACAGTAAGTTTATCCCTAGAGAGAGCCACGGCTCATTTTTTCCTGGAATATCCATATAAGAATCTTAACAATTTCTGATACAAGAGGAAATATAAGTGCAGTTGTTCATATTAGGCCGAAAAGGAATTTGAATTGTGGAATGAGCCTCACTGTATGCGTTCAGTAACATAGGCCAGGTACCACAAACCTAATATAACAAAAGCAAGATTTCGCTACTTGTGTAAAACAAACGAGTCCAAAAAACTCACGCAGTAACTCATCAGTCAGCTTAGCTATGGCAGTCGGTAGTTTTTACACATTCTCATTTAAAGAGCAAACATACGTTTCACTGCTAAACTATTCAACCAGTTTTGTGATAACTGTTGCCAATTGTGCCAAGAAAGTTGCGCATATTATGCACCTTATTGATCATTAATCCGGTTATAATTGCAAAATTGAAATTAAGAAGGAAGTTGCCAACGATTCAGTTTTGATAGATAAACGAATAGTCAGGATGCCATTCAATGCCGGGTGGTAATCGACAGACAGTTCTTCAGTTGAATAATAAGCGAAAATAGGTTGAATGTTATTAGAGTTGTTCAAAAGGTATACCTGCAAGGCTGTTTGGTTACATTTTCAGGTGCCCATGCAAGACTGTAGTTCAGGTAGCCAGTGAGAGAACCATCTTTTGAAACACCGTACCGGTATAGCAGTTTTGGAAGAAATTTCGATGTGAAAGCTATAAGAAATGCCTGAAATGAAAATTATTCATTAATTTATTTTACAGAATTCGCGCATGGCTTTTGAAAGTAATTTAAACAAAAAGCATAAAAATTTTAGAATATGGCGAAAAGGTCTAAAGAGCAGAATGTTTGAAAACCAGGATTATGTTGTATTTTACAGTCCAGTTTTGCAAGGTAGCATGCGATCAAAATAAACAACAACGATCCAAATGAAATATGAGTAAATATGTCAATAAGCTATATACAAAATGATTATAAGGAATAATGTATTTCTAAATTCTCAATGAACTCTACGAACTCTCAATGAACTCGAATGAACTCTCAATAATCTCTCTATGAACTCTATATGATCTCCGGATAAACTCTCAACAATCTGGATCTCTGGCTACATTCCTACATTCTACTTTAACACAAAATCCAAAAAAAAACAACACCAACGTCACTAATCCATTAACACAAACACTCAAGCATCGAAGACAATTATAATATAGAGGCACTTAATTAACTCACACCACTCACATACCTCTCTAATGCACTCTTAAAAGATAAAACATAAATCCAAACACTTAAAATCTAAACCCAACAACAACAAACTAGAAAACAACACAACAATTATCTACTTTCCACTACCATTATGATGAAGACGATGACGATGATGATTACTATTATTAATATCATAATCGTCATTATTATTAGCATTCTCATTGCTACGAAGTATTATTCATATCATTTTTATCTAACTGTACTTTCCTCTAGTGTCTTATCTGCGATTTCGTGTTGTTCCTGATATACTTCTGTAAATCGAAAGAGCACTTACATTGCTAATGACAGCAATTTTGCCACAGCCTCCAATATATTAAACCAAACACCAAGATCTTGAGCTCTCTCTGCTATCGGTCTTCTTGTCTCACAAACAAGTTTATTGCTATCAATTCGAATTTCAAAAATGTTGTTGGCCAGAGCGAAAAATGGTGCTAAAGGGAATGCTGCTACAAAAATCGTGATGAAACCAAACTGAATAACTGCAAAACAAGAGAAAGTATATCTATTATCATTGTAAGCATATAAAAAGCAGAAATGTACGTTTATATGAGAACGTTTAATACATAACGCACCCATTTCTAAATACTCAGCAAATAAGCCTTCATTTTCAACAAGTTCATAGTCATCTTCCCATCTCGGTTTAAGCACAACACCTTTCTTTCCTCGTTTCCTTTTTTGTAGCTTTTGTTTAATAAGTCTGCAGTAAAAAAAAAAGCTATACTGTACTATAAAGCTATACTATCTGCAAAAAGACAAATTTGAAGCATAAACATTCAAAACTTTTCTAATCACACAACTTAATTTAAAAAGTTTGATATTTTAATTTCCGGGTTGTTTTAACTAGCTAACATGCAATGGACGACTTTAACGTCATCTTCATCAAGAAGTGTTTTGGTATATTTGTCTCATTCCCTTAACATTTCTATTACATATACAATCTCAAGATTTGATTTGGCTTCTTGAAATTACCTATCTCCATGGTTGTATGCAGTCAGCAGTGCTTCTTAATGGTAACTGTGATTATGAAATGTCCTGGTTTGGTCTACTTTTAGTTGAATTAAATTTACAACGCTACACAAATGCTTTCCAGTCCATGATACCCTATTACATCTTTTCTGATTCTTTGCGGCCTGTAGCGTAGTTGAGATTGTAAGTCAGTTCTTACGTTTAAGAACATAAGTGTGAATTCATAGAAGCTTTGTTATCATTGTTGTTTTGTGTCATAGATAACTAACTCTGAAAATTGAAATGGAAATTTAAATATTTTGAATGAGCTTACGGTATAGCCACTTCCTGAACATTGCCAATTACTTGTTTACCAACCATGATAATGACCAATTGCTGAGCAAGCTCAATAAGGCATCCACCTGGTCCACACTTACAAAAATAAAAAAAACAAATTTTCAGACTCTGGACAAGAGCATGGCTTAAATGAAGTATTTTCTTCCTTCAAACAGCAATACATTCGTACAAGAAAAGAATTAGATAAATGCATCAACTCTGACAATTGACAATTGACAATTTGGCTACATATGACAATTTGCTTTTACTGAAATTTTTATTATCATTGGTAGACGAATGAGTGGAAATTTGTTCTTGTATATGCAATACTACGGGATTGGAAATACTTCTCCCTCCCTTCGCGTCGTTTCAGATAAACACAGGGACAATTCAACTTCGTTCGCATTCACTGCTTGCTGTTCGCTATCGATTAGGAAAAGGCGGACGCTAAAAGCGATTGTGTCTTCCAGTGCTATCGACGTTCAAGCTTTCGCCAGAGTTTTATTCCTCTATTTTACGGCCTAAAATTTACCTTTTATCTGCTCTGCTGTATGAATGAAAAGGGAAATTCAGGGAAAATATAGAACTTTGAAAAACAAATGTAAATGATGTTGACAATATTCATATACAATTTTCGAACTATTCTGGTATCGAAAATTAGCTGAATTGTCTGCTGCAACCTGATGAAACATACAATTTAAAACGAATATTATTTCACTAAGACAAGGTCAACAAGGTCATCACAATAGTATATTATACTGTACGAAAAACTGTTGTTAAAATCTCATTATGACGCCCAATGTTTCGCGTTTTCTTAGGTTAATTCTGGTCCTTCGCTCAACCTCCGCTCAACGAATTCTCTGAAAAATTAAACAAGAGCGAACAGCAAATCCGCTAGCGAACAGTGAATGCAAACGCAGAGGAAATGGGCCTTAAATAATCAATCAAACTTCAAAAAGATAAGAAAAGAGTAAAATATCGGATTTCTATATTTTTAAACATAAAACCGGAAAAGTTTCCGAAAACAGTAATTGATACATTGTTATTTGAATCAATGCTTTCCAATCACCTTCTGCTTCTAAAATTTCTGGCTTATTTCGTCACTTTTTGAGAAATAGCATCAAAAGTTTCGCAACTGAAATAGCCTGCTTTTCAATTTTTTGAACAACTCATACAACAAAGCGAGCCCACAGAAAGGAGCGCAATAATTTACCAGAGTCCACACATAGAAGCGACCTCTGCGATAGAGACTGCAACTCTCGCATCCGTCTCCATAGCCTAAAGACACGCAGCTCAAGCCGCGAAGACAAAGACAGCCGACGAGCGTACTTCTCCCTATCTAGAAAGCAAATACGATGGCAGATTTTTCCGGTTCCCGATGGTTAATCCTTGTTTTTCATGCCAAAGTGCTGCTATAGGGCTCTACGACGGAAACTTTAGAGATTAGTAGAAATTTTTCCTCCGCAAAAATGTAACTTTTCCCGTTCGAAATACGAAAACGTGATATTTATTACGGTCTTTGAATTTAAAACAATAGGGATTAACTCTGTCTGGGTTTCGTAAGTCAGTGCAAAAGGGGCCAAATACATAGATTTTGACTGCAAACTGTGGAGGAACTTATTAACATTCAAACGCAACAGATGGTTTTCAAATCGATGCATGGTGACGCTCCTTCAATAAGAGTGAATTAGGCTACATCTCAGGTAATGAGAAATTCAAGCGTGAATCTGAGAGCTGAGATGTTTCTCTTTCACGGGAGCAAGTCTCTGGAATAATCTTCATAATGAACTCAATGCCGCTTCAACACTATAAAAGCTCTGAAGGGCTACCATCTATAACTTCATTATTCGCTCAAGCAAATTCAGTTTTTTTCCTTTTGCTTTATTAGTTTTTGAACGTTGTATGTACAACTCAAAATTTTAACCAGATTTATCGTAGAGCTTTAAACAGTTATTCTGCATGGCTCCTGTAAACCAGTACTTTATACTGAGGGCCTAAAATTGAAAATCAAATGAAACATTTGAGAAAATCTGGCCGTGTCGAAGGAGTACTTCGATTTGATATATCTGAAGCTAGACAAAAAACTAATTCACTAAAATATGACCGCATGAGAGTGCCTCAAATGTGTATTAAAAAAGGTTTACATAACTGGGCTAATGCTACCAAGCAGGGAACTTTTAGAACAGAGATAGCTGCAAAGAATATTCCTGTGCCCCATCCCGTCTAATCTCGCAGTTCTATCTCAGTCGTGACAACAAGACTACCAGAATTTATATTGTCCATTCAAGCCTTGTTCAAACACCAATTTAATGTATAGTTCTATTATTCAGGTAGTGCAATTGCCAGTACACCGAGCTCATTCAAAAATACTACATATCCAAATTTATTTAAAGGTATACCTCTTCTTGTCGAAGGCCCATCAACTTGTTGTAGTGTCCTGGATAACCAATCAACCTTAAAGAAGGACAAATTTCTCACTTTGAAGACAAAAAAATGATAACACACGACATATTGAATGGATCAAATCAAGTAACCCCAGGCAAAACAATTTTTGCACAGATTTCATGACGACATATTTCTTTGACATTTCAGCCTAGATGACATCAAATTAGAAAAATCAACGATCATCACTTTGGATCTCAGAGCGATTAAGCATGTACGATTTGAGGTCAAAGCACCATTATTGTAACAAAGAAATTGCGATAGCTGCAGTATTCTCCAATGCGTCTTTCTTCATGATTAGTGAATCCTACTCTAATGAAAACAAATACCTCATAACACTCCAATGAAACTATGTTTCTGTTGCTTAAAAAGCTAAAAGCAAAACCCTTCCAGAAAGAAAAATTATTATGTCGTCCATTTAAGTATTAATATTTTCTAATTAAAGAATGAATTGAGAATTGAGAAGGAAAGGAATTGAGAAAGAAATAAAACTCACTTTCCCTTGAAAAATGCAATGTAGAAAATCGAGGCATAGAAGTTCACAAACTGAAATACGAATACTTTAAATGTCAAATTATCTTCATATTCTGTCTGCGTGCGATGCATTTCTGAAAGCAAAGATATAGAGTAATCGATAAACCGTTGAATAAAAGAAAATTTACAAAGAAAGTTTCAAACAAAGAATGTCTCAAACCAGATGCAGAGAAAAAGTACGAAAAAAGCCTTAAAAAATCTATTTTACCAAAAGATCGTAAGATAAGCAAACTTGTCAGAAATTTAACACAAAAAACGACATTTTTTAGTTTCGAAAACATGTTTCGATCATCCTGTGATCATCATCAGTTAAAATTTACAGGTTTACCATTACAATCTTGTGCTTTCTTATTAATCTTCTTTGATTTTGTCTTTGTATTGTTTCAACTTATTGTTGTAATGTGTTATCCATTCTTCTTCTGTTTTTAACCCCAACTGATTTTATTACTATTTGCTATGATTTTGCTATTATTTTCTACCGCTTTGTGCCTAGTTGTATAAATTGCTTAGATTAATCTGTAAATTGTAACTGATGATGATCACAGGATGATCGAAACATGTTTTCGAAACTAAAAAATTTCGTTTTTTGTGTTAAAAATCTATTTGTTTTAGCATAACTCGTCACGCGTTGGCAAGTTACAATCTACTAAAAATATCGGCACTTTAATGGTAACGATTAATGATGTTTCGATTGGTAACAAAAAAGCCAGTCAGGAGTCTTAAAGGGGCTCCGATGCGCATTTGCCATTAAACTGCTAATGGAAAAAAATATGAAACAAATGGCTCAAAAAGAAAGAAAAACAAGCTACTGCATAAATAACAACAAACATGTTAATGTAAAGGAAAACAGTGCACAATATTACATAAATTAACACTTTCAAATAGTTAAATAAAAGATCACACAAAATCCTAGTCATAAAATCAGATGTTTTGAAATACACGGAGGATGTGTCGCTTGATTTTCGACGTGAAGTATGTCTATGTTTTGGACTATTTTGAAGAGTTTCTCTTGCCAATACTTTTTAACTGAACCTTGTCAAAGTGTGGTTGCGAATTTCTCTGAAAGCTTACACTCAAGATCAATTTGGGAAAAAGGATTTGAAGGGAAAGTAAATTTCCAACGTGAGGAAATAATGTTCTTGGCAATTTTTTAGAGTTAGAAATTGCTTATAAAAATTTGCTTTCATGTATGTCTGTTTGTAGATCACA
>JACTAT010000008.1:921467-945391 GCA_014526335.1 Chrysaora quinquecirrha | reverse complement strand
AAACTCGACCTTCTCATTACCACTTTCAGGTGCTCCACAGTTTCATTTACCTGATTATTTGTCAGGTATAATGCTTCACGATCGTCGGTTAATGCCAGTTATTGACCTGCATATTTGCTATAAAAATAATGGTCCCGCCCCCAAAATTCTTGAAAATGCAACCTCACTCGCCTAATCAACATGTTTTAGCATTGTTTCCAATAATATGAGATAAAAAGCTTGTCGAATGAATAAATTGATCATCAAAAAATCGAATTCGCATATTTTCAAAAATATAGCCCAAGCCCCCCAAAGATCTTGAAAACGCAGCCTCGCCCACCCAATCAACGTTCATTTTCGGATTCTACGCCAAAAGTTGGGCTAGAAAAAATTTACCTCATTAAGTTTCTCGTTTGGTGACCATAAGCCCCCTACCCTCTGGTCTATATAGTTTAAGACTGTTAGGTCACAGGTGTTAAATGCTGTGTGTGGTCAACACTTTTATATGGCATTTAATGTTGAACAATTATAAAAGAGCTGCAGAGCAGATTAGCAGTTCCAGAGATGTTGATTTCTGGAGAGGAATTTTGACGATCTCATGGACGCATAAGTCAGCAACGGGTATGTACTGTTCAAAGCATAAGTAAAATGGTCATTGATCGAAACAATTAGAAAAACACAACTTAAGATTTTGCAGCTTTGATACTGTACATAGATTAAATCAGTAACTTTTAAGGGGACAATGAAGGGCAACAGCATGCTGCATTGTTTGCTTAATATTTGCTTGATAATAGATATGCTTAATATATGCTTAATGTTTTGCTTAATATGACAAACTGGTTCTTATTCCGTGCTAATTTAATTTCAAGGTAGGCTCAAAAATTGCTCAGATTTCTTTTTCAGTCTGGACCAAAACAGAGATTAAGGTGTTGTTTCGCTTTCAAAAGATTTAAGGAGATAAACTCTCGGGAATAGTCAGGAATATTAGCAAAAAAGATGATCACATTTTTGGCTGGAATGGTTGCATGATGAAGAAACAACTCGATGTTACATCATCTCTCTACTTAACAGACACTATCAATGCAAACCGACAAAACCATCACACCCTGTTATGTGCATCAAAGCTTGAAAGAAAATAATTCAAAGAAAAAAAGAACAAAGCTTGAAGTAGATGATAATACAAGGTCGTCCTTTCGTGTGATTGTTTCTAGTGTGGCTATGTACTGAAATATATTATAAGTGCCAATTATAGAGGGAATTCGATGACCCCGTGCCTTTTCCCTGTATGAATGGCATCATCTGAAGTAGTTACCAAGCATATGTGTTTTGTCAGCTTTATAAAAAATAATGATAAAAATAATAGTAGAACGAGGTTTACCAATTTCTCCTCTTTGTCTTTTTCCATACGGAGCTGTTTCAAGAATTTCATATGCAACCCTTGTCCTCTGAGTGTCAGTAAAATATTTGTCAGGATCATCACTGCCAATAAACCTTGAAAAAAATTTAATCAATTCAACTAGTCGCCTTAATAACATTGATATGTTGCTAGGTATTTTTATTGGCACGTCCTTTCTTTAAAACAGCTCCTTTACAAAGACCTATACCCGAAAAGTAAACGATTACAAGAAAGATCATTATTGACAATCTATAAAGCTTGAAACTGCATGTGACTAATGTTTACAGTGAGAGAAAACGACTGAGAAGAATTTAAATCAGTTCTTGATTCCATTCTAACGCAGCTTATCCTTTGCTGAACGGACCGACGCTTATACATAGATAGATCGATAAACGTATGTTTTAAAGAAGCAAAAAGGAAATGAAAATCTCCGATCAATCATTCAAACTAATGGGAAACTCTGTCACTTTATATAGATCCACCGACTGATCAAATGTAATGTCTTTGGCCTTCGAGTATTAAACAAACATACTAAAAGCCCATTGCAGAAAAAGCGGGTGATGTAAGAACACAAATACGAAACTTACATTTAAATGCTTTATTCTAGTATTAAAGCTAAACAACAATGAAAAAAATTCCAGTTTTGCTAATTTCCATGGATCTGAAACTTTCAGTGCTTGTTTTTTTGAATTGCATCCATAGAGTTTAGAAGTTGGCAGAAGTTTCTACATTGGTAAACCACCCTTATGAATTTTTTTGTACATCACAGTTTTCTATTTTCAATATCTTAAAGACGCACAAAATTCATTTAATAAAAACATCTTTTCAAAACCTGAAATAAATGCTGATACATCTCAATTATTTTTGACAGGCGGTCGTCATTTTCTTCAAAATTTCTATTCTTGAGCTTATCTTTGATTGTCGTTTCTAGGTCGTTTTCTTTTGATCAGGTGACGATGTTTAGTTGTGGTGTTACGAAGTATTCCGACTACATGCCGAAGTTTAGCTCCGAATTTTTCCGAACCGAACGGGTTCAGACAAGGTGCGAAACGGTACTTATGGATCTATTAATAATGGACAACTCGATAGCACACGGGCCGAGTCATTTGACACAAAATAGGCAGTAGCGACAAAAATTGACGTCTAATAATTTTCTTGAGTAAATGCTGATAGCTTGATCCGCAAGGCTGAAATTTGGGAACGCTTTCTTTCGTGAGGTGCAACTGGTATACGAGTGCTTTAAGTAAAACTATGGATATATCAGTAGCGTTGCAAAGTCTATAAATTAACTATTGGCTCTTGATTATGAAAAATAAACTGCTTGAATAACTACCAATCAAATTAATAGCACTTAAAAAGACAATTATTAAAATGATTGCCTTGGCTCCGCTGATTTACTTTAAGTTGAGAAAAAAAGTCAGGAACAAAAATTTTACTTATGCATTTTATCCGCTTGAAATGTAGTAGTAAAGTAATCAGGTGGAGTGTTTGGAACTTCTTCTTTGAACGGATTAGGCAAATGAAATTTAGCAAGCATTCTCTCTGTCCAATTGATTTTTACTGTGCTGCGAAGCTAAAAACAAGAACATGTTCAACCAATTTAGTCTGAGACTGAAACCTAATGAATTCTTAAAAAAAAACATGAGTTGATATTACAAAAGATATGACAGCCTTACGAATGTAAGCATTTTTTCACCAAAAGAAGGAACTGAGAGACAAAAAAGGACTTCTGTGGTTCATAAACCATTATGCTAACATACCTCAAGGGGTGCACGAAAACTCAGCTCTTCAGCATAAAACTTGAGTACTTCAAATGGGCAGTGGCACTTAATAAAATGCACCTTTGTAGACTTGTCTTCTGTGACTTCCTAAAGAGATGTAAACTTGGAGGGTTATTAATATTCTTGACACTCAGAACAAGAAAGTTGGCTATAGGAGCTGACAATCAACGATCATTGAACAAAACTCGAACACGAAGTGAGCTACTATATCCTGTACAAAAGGTTGCTTAAATAAACTTACGACTTCCATTTCCAGATGAGATTTGCGAAGGTTCGACAAGAACTTTTCACGGTAATCAATATGCTTTTGCTCAGTTGGTTTTTGATTGTCTTCAGTGTACACCAAAACGAAATCTATGAAAAATATTCGTGGAGATCAAACTTATAAGGAAAAATTAGAAATGAAAATGCGGTATTACTCATGTACTAAAAACGTCAAGCTTTTGTCATAAATAGATACCAGCTCTGAAATCAATTTCAGAAACGGACTCATTGCTGTCTTCATGTTAGTTAAGCTGCAATTTCAGAAATTTAAACAAAGAGAAAGCAGAAGATCCCACTGTGTCCTTATGAAGCCAGCCAAACAAACTTGAAACAAGTTGAACTCAGCTGAGAATTGTTGTGGTTCGTCAGTTTCAATAACGGCAGCTCAGATAAACGCTTTCGTTTAAACAATGTTTTTCTTTCATTTAAGTTTCAGGTTTGCATGTAAATTGCTCTTTGCAAGATGGAAGGAATTAAAGAAACAAACTTCCGGTACTGAAAATGCTTTAAGTACACTGAAGCGTCCTAGGAAATGTTTACAGATATTTCTAAGCAGGAGACATATTTCTATGTGAGACATCATGCTAAAGACTGTAGTGGAACTACTGACACGACAAAGCAATTATGAGGAGATAAGAAACCTGCAAAGTAAGCAGGAGTTTCGAAGTGAAGTTATTAAAGTTGATTTTTGTGATATTACGAACGAAGAGGATTAATCACCATTTTTTCTTCGATGCTTTTTTCAATTGGTAATGGTGTTCAAAGGGGCATCTTAGGAACACTTACCTATTTTTCTCACACCATCTCTGAAATAGCATCCACGTTCTCCACTCATATCTTCATCGTCAATATCCTTGAGAACCAAGATGACAAGAATAGCATTTAAAACATATATATCAACACCATTGACGATTCTATGCGATTCCTACTGTATGTGAACAACAGGAGAATTGACTTCGTCACTATAGGGTGTGGATTGTCAGGGGCAATCCCCAATAAGTCTACTAAGTCACATTCAGGATATTAGGCATGGCAGAAAGCAGTTGCTAGGTGCGATGTATCCCCCTTGCTTGTACAGATGTAACACTTTTTTTATAAGAATATCCTAATTTTTGCCGAGGCTCGAACTTTTCCATTGTTATTCTTAAATTTCCATTGTTCTTTGGCAATTTTGAGCCTGAATATTCTTATAGACTGTATTCTTATAAAAAGAAAAGTGTGTAGATAAAGATGAGCAAAGTAAGAAGTTGGTATAACTCGAAGTCATGGATAGACTGTGACAAGCTATCAATCAGGCCAAAAATTCAGGCAAGTCCGGTGGCCCGTACAACACGGGCCAATGTTTCAACAATCCTAAAAACATTCGAGAAATTGTTTGGTACCAGACAGCAAGGAAGGACTTTTCCGTATGTTTTGTGTTCACTCAATACAAATCGAAGCCTCATCCGCCATGACAGTTTGGCAACATTTCGGAAATTATGAAGTAACATTTAACAGCGTTTATCCAATACATCCAAACAAATCCTTTCGTTCACTTTTCCTTTAATAAAAAGAGAATCTGAAGCAAAGTCCACTGCACTTCCTCACTGGAAGCGACTGCAATCCAGGTCGTTGCAAGCGGAGACGATTTCCTTACTCAAGATAACCGTAATCTTCTAGAAAAATGTTGCGCCAACCAAGAACTCTTGACAAAGGTCTATACAATTAACTGTCTGTCTCCTGGGGCTTGATCACAAAACAACGAAACTCAACCCAGATAAAAAAAAACATGACGAAAAACATTGCACTCAACCCAAGAAAAATTTTCAACAAACTTTCAATCGACGATACAGGAAATTAAATAGGGTATATTGCAAAGTTATTGCTGAAAAATAAGTTACCTTAAAACCCCCATTCGCAGACGACTCAAAAGTGTTGTATCCTCTGTTGGTCAATTCCTAGAAAAAAAAACCGGACAACCTGTTGGGTTTTATTCCGCAAATTCTGAGATAGTTGTTTTACAATGAGTGGATATTTAAGAAAAGACAAGAAGCCTTTTGTAATAATGCACAAGAATTTCTGGCTGATCACTTTTTAGGCAAAAATTATGCAGAAGCTCAAAAGGAAAACATAGAGGCAAAAAATAATTCAAATTCACGCTCATATCGTTGATATTTTAGTATCTCTATTAAAAATAACCCTGAAAGCTGTAGGTAAAAAAGGTTGGGTAATGAACGAAATTTATTAAAATACCTGTCATGTTCTGCAGAATTAAGAAACAAATTTGCAAGTCTATCTAAAATGGGGCTGCCCTAAATGACTGAATGAGTTTCTACACATTTCTTGCCATCTTTTACGGGAGATTCGAATTTTTGAAGGAAGCATGGATATTCAATGAAGATTACACGGTTGCCTGACTCTCCCTCCTATTCACTGCACAAAGTTGAAGCCACCATTCACAGAAGAACCAATCACCATGCAGTAAATTGAATTCTATGTTAAAAGCGATGCTGGTAATATTTTCCGCCGGTGGGATTTCATCGACATTCAATAAGGTTAAATAGTGAAACCTGCATGGCTAAAATTTGTACAAAACTAATTGACAAAATGATCTTCAATCAAATGAAGATCAGACTGCAAACAAAAAGGAAAAGATGATACGAAGTTAAAATAACAAGATTGTCGTTTATTAATCGGTTTTTCAAATGAAAATTTCTGAACAAAGACCAAGTACACATTAGATTTATAACAAATGATGTACCACAATTGGCCCTCTGATCATGCAGTCCAAGGTCGAATCCCCATCTATTGGAGTCTTGGAAAGTTATATACACGAGACCTGCTTGACGGCGAGGGAACATGATTCATCATGAAAGTGGAATGTGCGGAGTATCGTGGAGGGTTGTCATCAGTATAATGGAGGGATATTATTTGCAACGTGGAGGGATATCATCATGTAAGTTGAGGATATGGAGTATCGTGGAGGGTTATCATCATTATAGTGAAGGGATATCTTCAGTACAGCGGAGGGTGCCAATGCAAAGTGGAGGGTTATCATCATGAAAGTGGAGGGTTGCGACGAATACTGAAATTGCATGAAAGTTAGAGAGAATATGGCCTATTCTAATAGTCACGAAAACTCTGCTTGTACTGTATTCGAAGAAATGGTCGATGTGTTAAATCGTATTTACTTATTAGAATACTGTACATACGCAAAAATGTAAAACGCAAACATTCAGTAGGATAGACTTTGCTAACTGCTGCGCGGAAATTTTGCCTTGATGCAACAATGAAGAAAGCCAGGCAATGCAACTACAGCAATATGATTGTTCTTCCGTAAAATAACCTGAGTCAACTGTTTTAATTGAAATTCACAACACGAGAACCAATTCTTTGCATGTCCCATATTCTTGATATAATGTTTCAAGATTTCCGCAATATACTTTAAGAGGTTTTCTAGTGGTGTACCACTACAGGACACTATAGGTCTGATAGGAAAACCATCTTTATGTATTTTGGGAAGTCCATAGAAACGTGGAGCATGAGAATCGGAAGGTTTGATCTTCCGATATGTTTCATCTGAAATTATTTTCATATCATGTAAGCCTTTAATAAGCTTCAGACCTTGGCGCTTAATTTTGTTTGTTGGATTACCTTTCAGATATTCTTAAGGGCCATCTCAATGTGCTTGGTGCACTTTTGAAAATAGTCCGAGCTGTTCAAAAGTACAGTCGCTCGCCCCTTATCAGCAGATAGGATGTTAATGCTCTTGTCTTTCCTTAGATCACTCAAAACCTTCCTTTCTTTCCTACAAATGTTATCTTAAGGAAGAGCAGAATTCGTTAGGATGGTGCATACTTCTGCTCTAAGGCAGGCTCCATCACTTACCGACATGGTATCTGTTTTTTCGAGATAATCTAGTTTCTTTCCACTTCTGCTATTATATCCTTATTGGGGATATAAGTGGGTGCAAGACCGAAGTTCAGACCTCGGGACAAACGAGATTTTTCGGATGATGAGAGATCTTTGGATAGGTTAATGATCCAGCGATCTTTGTCTACCTCTATGCCATTGTCATTATTGGTAGTGTTATTTCTTTCAAGAAGGTTGTTGTATTTTCTCATATGTCTTTTCCTTATTCGAGACATTGTCTTATCACAACGGGCCTTCTGAATTGATTGCACTCTTTCAAATTGTACCGTCGAGAGAGTTCGTTTAATTTCCACTTCGAGATCGTTTATTGAAGTCTTAATTCGATCTCTAATGCAGTGGTTCAAATGGATTCCGTCTTGCAACTGAAGTTTACTGAAACGGCGAGCCATTTCAATACATCTTGCAGTCTTGACCTTGCACCTAGGTCTAGGATCATTTGGCAGTAACTCATTGTGCAGGCATCTGAGAGAGAATCTCAGATGGTTTGAATATCGCACAAGTTTGAGTTTTTGCCTTTCCAACATACGCACTTTTGCCAACATGGAATCACCATGATACAATTAATTTTACACCTTTCTATCCGACCTTTGCAATAAATAGGAAAGAAACCACATTTCTCATTACCCGATGATGGGAGACGGATCTCTCCAAACGTTGCCCTACTAAATATCAAAGGCTTGTCATGAAAAGTGGTGACTATCATGTCTAATACGGTTGCATATAAGTTGTTCGTTGTTCTCACCAAGAACCTCATAGCCTTTCACCTGTTTCATATAAATGTCACAGTCGATTGGGGCATTAAGGTATGCTGTTTTCACATCCATTTTATGAACTATATAGTCATTTTGTACAGCCAACTGCATTAACATCCTGACTGATGTCATCTTTGTGGCTGGTGAATAGGTTTCAATGTAATCTTTGTCCTTGGTTTGGCTGTATCCCTTTGCGACATACCTTGCTTTACAAATTGTGTTTTCATTTTGACCTTCTTTGATTGTATAAACCCATCTGCTTTCTATCGCATTCTTTCCCTCGGGTAATGAAGTAAGAGTGAAAGTATTATTCTCTTGCAATGACTTAAATTCTTCATCCATGGCATTTTTCCATTTTCCAGCATTTGAATAACTTCGCATCTTCATATGTTGTTGGAGCATCTGAGACTCTGCTATTCATATCCATATTGAGGCTTATGGTAACATACATATCCTCTCCAATTATACAATCCTGAAAATGCTCTGGTTGTTTTCTTTGCCTCTGAGGATATCTTGAATTTTCAATTGAGCTTGCAGCATCATCTTCCTGATTTATTGCACAATCAGTGCTATTTTCATTTTGCTCAATGCTGCACTCCTCTAGGGCTTCTCTTTGTGTTACAGGTTTGATTGTGCTATGATAGTCACCATCGTCATTATCATAACTGATCATTCTAGGAATTTTATCTTTGTCTTCAAATTTGTTTGTAAAAGTTACACATCTGACTCGTTTTATGTTTTTACTTTCCTTGAAGTAAACAAAATAAGCTGGACTGTACTTATCATAGCCTACAAAAGTTCCTTTCTTTGCTTTTGGATCAAGCTTTTGTTTGTCCTGAACATATGCATTACATGAAGTCCCAAAATGTTCATGTTCTTGATATCAGGCTTGGTGCCTGTAAATGCTTCAAAGGGTGTTTTACTCAATCTGCCATTGTAGCATCTGTTTGGAATATAACTTGCAGATAACACATCATATGTCCATAAATCTTTAGATAATTTGGCTTCCAGTAACAGGCATCTGGCCATCTCAAATAATGCTCTCAATGTTCTCTCTACTGTCTCATGTTGATGTGGTGAGTATGGGGCAGACTTCTAATGATGTATATTAGCTGTCATTAATGATCCAAACTCTTTGGAAGTAAACTCTGTTCCATTGTCACTCCTTAGCCTTTTTATCTTGCCAAAAGGTGCACAGTCTGATAAAAATTTTTTAGTAGCTTCCACTGAGTTCGACTTTTGCCTTAGAAAATATGTCATTATCTGGCCTGAGTAATCATAAGTGAAGCTCAAGGCAAATCAAAAACCATCAATACTTTTTGGATCGATTGGGCCAGCTAAATCACAATGAACACATTCTAATCTTGATTTTGCTCTTGCATCTGATTGACGTGATCTATATTCCGTCATTTTTCCCAGAGTACAAGTTTCACAAAATTCTTATGACTTGTTTCAAATAATTTCCATACCATTTACCACCTCTGGGCAGTTTCAATATATCATTCACGTTGCAATGACCAAGAATTTTATGCCAAAAGCTTGTGCTTGGCTTGCCTTATTTGTGTTGATTCGCACTTGTTTAGATAATATAATCTGCTTCTTTTCTTGATAGGAAATAGTGTTCATATACTTCTCTCTCTCTCTCTTTGAACTAACACCTTTCTTGAAGGCTGCTATAACTTTTCCAACTTTTCAGTTATCAGGGTCCAGGGAACTTGCAGATTGCAATACTTTGCTATATATTCCATATAGACCACTAAGCTGAATTCTATATAAAGCATTGTAGCAACAGGGCCTATTGTCAGCTTTATCCCTAAAGAACAGAATAATTTGAGCTCAAACTTCCTAAGATCTGTGATTTCTAATTCACCTGAGATTTTATACTCATGCAAATAAACTTCATTTGGAGATTTTATTTGATGTGACCAGTAGTTGCCTAGCAATAAATCTTTTCAAAGAAAAGTATTATTGCAATTTACTTGTCTTGTGTCCATAAGTTTTTCTGCCATCCTAGAGTGTCTCCTAGAAACTAGTGATTTAACAAGTGAGAAACAATTATCTGCAAAGCAATTAGCAGAATTATATGTTTACTTTTGAATCTGGAGCATCAAGACCTCAAACCACAGGAAGCCCAAGCTTGAAATTTATAAAACATTAAATTGAACTGTTATTAGTTTTTTCATGCTAATCACCAGCAACTGTTTTATTTTCACCAGTATCACATCAATTAATGTTCAAAAAATGAAAAAAAAACACATCAAGATGTTCCTTATTTATCAGGCAATACACTTAGATAACTTTTTCTTATATTAAAGATAGGGCGCCTGTCGCTGTGTACGAAGAATGCTGGTACGCTGAGCAGGCCAGAGATGGTAATGATGGCATTGATGACGAATATGTTGAAACAAATGACGTTATCCTGATGCTGCAGATGATATTGATGATGACTATGATGGTGATAATAACGATGACGATGATTAGGTCGATACCGATAACCACATATGCGATGATGATTATGCTTTAACAATAATAATGACGATGATTATTATTATGATGATAATGATAATAATGAGAATGATAATAATAGTATGCATGATGATGATCGTGATGATGATGATGATTACGATAATGATAATGACGATCTTTTTAATGGTGATAATGATGATGATGATGATGATGATGACGATGATGATGATGATGATGATGAAAATGATATGATGAAGATGATGTTGGTGGTGATAGATAGTGGTTGGGGCTGACCGTGGTGGGGTTGGGTTTGACTTTGGATTGATTGTAAGGGATGATGATGCCGTTCCCTTGATCGCACCATATTCTAGAACCATCCATTTTAAAATTTCTCAGTTTAGCCTTAGTTTCCTTACTTGTGATGTCGTGCGCATGTGTGACATGGGTGACAAATATGCCAATCCTCGTGAAGAAACAGCAATTGATCTATTGATCCTTGCATCTATTGTTTTCACCATTGTAGCAGCGCTTTTGCATCCATTGTTCGCTGCTTCATCTAATGCTACAGTTTTGGTGTGTATGGGTTGCTCTAACCCATCAAATAGCTGATTCAGCAAGTTGAAGACAAGAGAGAGTCAGGGTCATTCAACAGCGTAAATTTAGTGAAACGAGCCTGCTCGAATTGTTATTATCAGTCTCAAATATGCCAATGTTTGAACAAACGACCCCTTACTGCACCCACAAATTGTTTTCCATCCCCCTCAAATCCAATAGATGTTTGTCAGTCCTAAACGTTGATGATGATGATGATGATGATTGTGACGTTGCTAATGATGAAGATGATGGTGGGGATCCTGGTGGTGCTTCTGGTTATAGTAACCCCGTTCCTTCGAGTCCCTCGAACACACATCCTTTTCGAAATTGCCGCACTCTACCCAGTTTCCTTGATTGCGGTGTCAAGAATGTTTGCAATGCTTGTTATTGGCAAAGATTGACTTATATGTGGCAATATGCCAGTCGTTTTGAAGTAATAAACAATGAGTCAATGCATTGATTGTTTAGTGCACAATGTAGCGGCGTTTATGTACCGATTGTTTCTAAAAGATCTAAAGATCTAAAGTTTCGACCATTGCTGCGGGGCTTTTTGTACTCATTGTTCGCTGCTAGATCTTTTGTTACACACTTCCGTCTATCCGTGGGTTGGTAGGTGTGTGCGTTACATCGAACCCCTCACATAGTGTACTCATTCTTCGTACACAAAAATGAAATATTACAAATTTACTGGTTGAAACATGTTTGGTTGGCCTTGTTTATCTTTCTCGTTAGGCTTGGGACCTCCCAATCAGCCCAATTTTCGAAATTTGAATGTGAAGCAGCATCCTGAATTCATTGAATATTGCAACAGAAACGTGAAGCTATTGTGAAATGTAATGAAACTTGGGATATCACATCATCACAAAACCTACAAATCTTTTAGATCTTATAAATCCTCTCAACACCTAAACCTCATGTTTTAGTTTAGTTTTAGTTTGCTTGAAAAAAACTTCTGCTCCTTGTCTTCATATATTATACAATATACTCAACGTTAATGCAATAACAATTCACATCAATGCTCATAATATGACACCAATACAACTCAATTTAATGATTTTCTAAATGTATTCAAATTTGGGATTCCTGTGGTGCAACTGTCATAAATTCTAAAAATCTAGATCTTATAAATCCTATCAATCCCTAAACCCCATTTCTTAGTTCCACTGGATGTGCAGACGTCTGCTTCAGTTTTCAATTTTTAGTTAGTCTGAACTCACTTATGCAGAACATTCCTAGCAAGGACACAACGCCTTGAGTCCATTCAGTCATTTTAGGATTCAACATGTATTTTCACAAAGGTAAAACTTGAAATATCTAGATGTATTGAAGAAATCCCTATAAATCTTTGTAAACACCATAATTTGTGAGCATAATGAACTACATACAACACATAGCAATTGAGAGCAATAGATAAAGACTACCTATAAAGCTTTTTATTTTACACGGGCCTAGGCCTATAGGCCTATGTATTTTACTTCAAGCTGAATTGGTGTTATTTCATTTCAATCAACGACTTGCCATGATGATTTATTTCTTTTTTTATTTTTACTTCTTTCATAGTGCATAAACAGCAGGATTTTAACTAACAAGTCGCAATGCCGTCTTTATTTGAATAACCCACATTGAGCATAATCTTTCTGCTTTTGTTGGTTCAGCATCGATAAAGAAAAACCGGCCTCCGCCATGTCATAATAAATTTCCCGCAATTTCTAGGCCCAGCTTTATTTTACGTACAAACAAAAACATTGATGATCAGAAATTGCTTCGTTCTATAATATATTTATAAGATAATTTAGAAAAAAAGGAAATGCAAGATAAAAAGTACTTGCCATAGTGTCCCCTTGACCAAGGGGGATTTTGTCATCTGCCATGTTGCACAAGGAAAGAAGCGCACAGAAATTCCCTCTACTACTTCTCGCTGTCAAGAACAATCCACGTTCCGTCAGAGGTTTTCGTGAAAAATTTCTCTCTGGGTTTGATTTGACTCTGAAAACTTAATCTCGTTTTTTACCCTTCATAATCAAATTTATTTATTTACAACAGCAAAAAACGATTCAGGTCTCCATGATTTTAGCAGTTGCAGCCCTGCAAAATAAGAGAAAAACCAGAGAAAAAACAACCTGCTAGTCCAACAACCAGTCTGACTACAACACATATGTATTGATTCGCATTGTGCTCAATGACAGATGTTGGCCAACCAGAAACAATGGAAAACATTCATTTGAGATTTGACCAATCGAAATACAGTATCCATTCCGAACGCAGGTGTTCAGAATGCGCATCAAAATCCAAAACCAAGTTCAAAAGATTTTGATTGGTTGTTTCATTGATTCCAATATAGGCGAAAATGGTACCGGAGTCCCAGGGGGTGTACTTTAATATCAATATGAGACCCCGTTTACACGATATCGGTACAACGCCGGTTTGATATGACACCGGTGCGGAATCTTTTGTTTTTAGACGAGCCGTTTACACGATATCGGTGCCACACCGGCATAAAAGGTGTGAAAACACATGTCGATAGCCACACCGGTACGATTTCATGCTGGTGTGATAGCGACATCGTGTAAACACCCATACCGGCATGGTACCGAAACGATTTCATATCGGTTTCACTTCGATTGCTTTTAGGATAGGAAATATGCCGTAATATTTTCTTAATTAATTGTTTTTCTGTTGTAATATCATAAAACTTGATTTTCTTTATCTATTTAAGTAAATTTAGTTGCTTTTTCTCGTCTTACACTTGGTTTTATTAGACTTTTGAGACACTATTTTCGTGTATTTTTTATTCACATCGATGAAATAATGGCTGGTCGCTAAAATTTGTTTGCTTCGAGTGGTGGGGACTGTTTGCAATTTGCTCTCTTGGTTAATTTTTTGGTTTTGTTCTTTGTTAGAGCTTAGGCCATAGCCCAAATCACAAAATCAAGCTCTATGATGTCACAGCCATTGTTTAACGAAAGCGAAATGAAATCACACCGGTATCGTGTAAACGGGATGTTAATGTATTCTCAAGAAACTGGCCGGTCAGCGTACCAGCCTCTGTTGCATGAGCAAGGAACCCAATTTACGGTCGGTGATTCCGATTTGCAAAGCAAATTTCGGCCGGCACACCTGGCAATGACGACCGGAGTGGTCGACTGCGAAATAAAATAATCAAAAACTCATAGAATCAAAAAACAATAACTAGAGGGATAGGGAGGGAGGGAGAAATTTTGTGAATCAAGACCAGTTATCTTATCGGTGGTTGAATTCGAATGAACCTCACTCCGAGAAAACACTGCTAAATACGTAGAAGGATTTCCTGGAGATCAGCCAGATTCCATAGGGACTTCTAGACAGACAGGCTTTTGTACAGGAAACCTCACAGATACTTACGGCGAGTGGCACGTTAACGGTTATAAATATAGCCTTAATCATCCCCTGACCTCCTTTGACCTGGAAGGCATCCAGCATCATACTTATACCGACAACAACGGGATTAGAGAAGAAAAAGACATTGCAAGGCCCTCTGTTCATTCAAACTTAAGTTGAGCCTACTTTCTTAGCATAATTATAACAGTTTCTTTCGCCATTAACGGTGCTTAAATTAGAAATTTAACCATCATATAAAAAACCCACACCGGCATGGTTTCATGCCGGTGTCAAATCGTACCGTTGTGGTACCGATATCGTGTAAACGGGGTCTGACAGGAGGTCGGCAGAGCCGTAGCTACGGGGGGTGTGGGGGTGTGACCCCCAGGCAAGTCGTCCGTCAGCAAATTTGAGAAGAACGGAAGTTTTGTGTCTCACGGCATTAAGAGTTCAAATTTTCAAATTTTCCCGCGGGAGCATGCCCCCAGACCCCTCTTGCATGTGTGTCCCCAGATTCAAGCATAATATTCCTGGCCTAACAGTTGTGTGCAAAGCATGGGAAACAAAAAGAAATTTGCCAAGGAAAGAGCAACAGCCAAGCCAAACCCATCTCTAAAAAGCCACGCCCATTTTCTCGGCAATTTACCGAGCTACACCCCCCAGTCGTTGAGTCCTAGCGACGGCCCTGGGGGTCAGCTCAGACGTTTTTGCCGACACCCGAAAAAATAATTATGTGCCAAAATCAGACCCAAAAAAATAAGTCCCCACCCAATGCTGACAAACAAAAATGGCGCAAAAACCGGGTTTTTTGGACACAGATATTCAATGGCTCGTTCAATGTGGTACCAAACAATCTGATCGTAAAGAGTTTTAAAAACCCTGTCCGAAAATGTATATTTGACATCATTAGACACCAGGAAATGACTTGAAGGGAAATCTTAACCCAAAAAGCTAAGTGGAAAAATTGCTGCTCAAAAATAAGAGAGTTTTTCCAAACCAAAAAAAAGTTCTCAAAATCCTCTTGCGCCGGCCTACTTATCCTAGAATGAAACAGTCCAACTTGCCTTATTTCTCCAGCTCTTTTCGTCTTCGCTACATTCTTTCGAGTCCACTCTCTCTCTCTCTAACAAAACCGTATTATAACGTAAGCAACACTTACAAGAAGAAAATAAGTGAAGAAGAATGGCATTACTGTTATTAATGACCTCATCATCTGTCACAGAACATGTGATCAACAACCAAATCATAATTCTAAGCATCCGCTCTTCCAGCTAACGGCTTCTGTGGTGAATGTCATCCATCTGACCCTATTGACTATTGTGCTACAAAACAAAGGCTAAAAGCAATGGGAAAATGGTTCTGCCCCTTTTTTGCGAGATTGTTGCAGCTGGGGTGGGAAAACCAAGCGATCAAACGCCTTTAACAGTTTGCCCCTACTTCTGGCCAAAGTGCACCGTAGAAAAGCGGAAACGTACACTTCCTTCCATTGTTCACCTGTCTCTGACTACTACCTCGTAAGGACCACCACATCTCAAGGACGTGGCCAATGAGAAGTTCCACCTCTAAGGGGTTGTGCATTTAAGTGTCTTTACTTGCTCACTCTTAATTTAAACTTGCTCTTAATTGTAATGTTCATCTTACTCTTAATCTTAATGTTCATCTTGATCTTCATCTTAACTTTTATTGAAACGAAAATATGTAAATGTGCTTTACTAATTTTGACTGCTGCAATGGTCATTGTTTCTTTCACTCATTTAAAATGCATGGAACACGGACCCAGAGAGAGAGACGAGATTGAAGGGATCGATGTTGTAACTCTCTATACTTGACTCTCAACTTATTGACTCAGCTGACTTTTCTTAACTGACTGACGGAATAGGGATATTATGAAATCTTTATCCTATTCTTAATCGCTCCTAATCTTAATCTTAATCTTAATCTTAATCTTAATCTTAATCTTAATCTTAATCTTAATCTTAATCTTAATCTTAATCTTAATCTTAATCTTAATCTTAATCTTAATCTTAATCTTAATCTTAATCTTAATCTTAATCTTAATCTTAATCTTAATCTTAATCTTCATCTTCATCTTCATCTTCATCTTCATCTTCATCTTCATCTTCATCTTCATCTTCATCTTCATCTTCATCTTCATCTTCATCTTCATCTTCATCTTCATCTTCACCTTCATCTTCATTCTCATCTTCATCTTTATCTTCATCTTCATCTTCATCTTCATCTTCACCTTCATCTTAATTGTTATCTGAAAAGAATTTGTTCGATTTTTTTTGACGTTTTACAGAAAGTTATTCACCTCACTTTTCGTTACATGTGTCTTCGCATTGAAAGAGGCCAAAGCTATTTTCCATAGCTATTTTCAAGAAGGAACACACTGCTTATTAGAACTCGATTGCTTATTAGATGTTGGAAAGCAAACAAATATTGTGCCTAAAAAGATTTTTCAGATTTTTTTTCAACGTTTTAAGGAAAGTTAAGCCACGGCTACAGGTGCGACTTTTTGCTTGAAATACCATCGCAACACACCTGAAAATGTCCCGTCATGAAAAAACACTTTGGTGGGTACACGCTGCGACGAAAATTCTACGACAATCGACTTGCAATAAGAAAAATTGGTCCTAGAAAATTCCCAGGAAAAGGTGCGAAAAGAATGCAGGGTATTGCTTCCATATTAGACAGGGAAATATCTGTGACAAACTAAGCAACTGCCTAATCACAAATTTTTCTTCTGATTCTGATACTTTGAAGGTTGGAGATTCATTTTCCGAGATGGGCCCAAGTGAATTATTTTTAGAAAACACGTGATTCGTGACGTCATAAAACATAAAAATCTAACATTTGAGGTCAATATCTCTCACTGTAAGTGTCATACAATGAAACAAATTGCATATTCTGATAGCTCTAGGTAAGAGCTTTCGTTTGATGTATAGCAAGATCAGTTTTGGTGACACCAGCAATTTGGTTGATGACGTCATCAAATCCATAAACTGCCGATATCTGCCGCTTTTTCGCGCCCTCTGAGTTGAAGACTGTTGTTTATCGTTTTATACTTATTTTAACACTATTTGTACAGTTGATCTACGTTTGAGTCTATTTTACATGAGATTAGTAACAATTTCAGTTTTGTCGATGTCAGCAAATTGGCTGATGATGTCATCAAATTCAAAAGTAGAATTATCTGTCGTTTTCATACTTTTATGAATTACAGATGGTAAATAGTGTTTTCAAAACATAATTCACAGATCGACAGGAATATACAGTACACAGTACACAGATATGACTTGTTCACAGCACATCAATAGCCTTGAAAATGGCGTATAAATGGGAATAGAAGGGTTAATTGTTTTATGCATGGGGTTAGCACTTTAATTAAAGATGTTTCAAAACGATGTTATCTTTTAAGGTAAGTGAAAAATGTAAACGCATGAATTTAAACGTATTCTGGCAAGGAACATTCAACTTTCGCTCACAAATTATTTAGCTTACATTTGTGCAACTTGAAAGAGGTGAACACTTGCAAGAACAATTTCAGAGAGCTAACAATCAGCAACCCCAGACGCAAGAGCGTCACAGATGATCATTTGCATCCATAAACGACCTTAATATGGGAAAGTAGAATGACATCGAGGACAAGCATCTGCTTTGCAATAGACAAAAGCGTGTCAACCCTCCGGTATTCGGCAAACAAACAGTAGCGTGGCACTGCTCTCATCAACAGCGGCATTAATACCATGATCAAACTCTTCTGACAAACAAACAAAGCAAAAGCAAGTCCTTAAAGAGCGATCAAAAGTACTGTAATTGTCGTTTCTCTTGCACCTTTTGCAGTGCTGAGCATTTCGAGGATTAAATTGCCACACCTACATTTACAATGGCTTCCAGGAATGCCCCTTCGTCCTATCGATAGGCACCCTGAAGCAGAATGAAAGGTAATTATTCTTCTATGCCAAGAACGTTATGTTTCCAGCCAGAGAAAGGTTACAGACTGCATAATGTGTGTGTGTGGGGGACAGCTTCCTGGTACGCCGGTACAGAGGACCCGGTATATGGTACAAGAGGCTAAAAATCGACCTAGTGCGGTACAAACGCAATCTGGTACATGGTGCACTGGAAAAGTCAAAGCCATAACATGCGCATACGTGAAAAACGGTATATCGGTACATTGTCACGAATAGCTAACCTGTACGCTTGCAAAAAGGCCGGTACACCGGTACATTGATCATAGCTGTCACCCCCAAGAATGTAAAACTATATAACATGGACCCAAGAGTCTTAAATGATAATACTTAATTTTCTACAAAAAGCAAAAAGAACTAAATGCATTCTCCGCATACTCCAATGTAATCTTAAGATAGACTTGTCACTTGAGGGATGAGCGAAATCGCTCACATTCGGAAGATAAAGCTTGCAACTAATGTGGATATTCACTGGCAAGTCCCTATGAAATCCACAATATGGTAATCAGCCAACCATTCAAGCAAGATGCCACTCTTTCTTTCGAAAAAGAGGTACGATCAATGTCAGCACAAAAGCACAGAGTTGTATTTTAATGTATCTAACTGTTCAGTAACAATGCATCACTGCATTAATATCAGCATCACTGCATTAATGGTAACAGCATCAAAAGATGACACCGAAAATCCCGCAATAAATAGAGAAAAAAATGATGCTTTCTTTACAAGACTATTGTAAAGAAATTTCAGGGACTTCTCCTGGCGTTAGCTATGATCGCACAGCCTTCTTATTTTCGCTCAGCCCAGTCTAAATTGACCTAAAGTTTCTGAGACTTACTGGAACAACGAACATCTGCCAAAATGGAAATAGAACATAAGCGGAGTTAGGGTATCGTCATCATCACATTAAATCTGTTTTCTGAATTCTTCGTTGAGACGTAAGTGGTGATGCTCCATTTTTTAAATGCAAGTCACAATGACAAGATGATAATTGGTACCTTCATGTGTAAGAAGAAGTTCTCCAATCATGTGGATTTTGATTTAGTTTTCCGTTTGATTGGTATCTTCGAAGTTTTCATAAATGTTGTGTTTACTTTCCTGAAATGTTAACACATGAGCGATGCTTCTCTCTCAAACAGAAAAAAAAGCAAATATAGCTGAAGATAATGATGCACTTTTATCATTCCACACTCAAACTAAATGGAAAACAAAAATAGCACAACTAATTTCTAAATCTCTTAAATGCAGACGCAAAAGGTCTTTTAAGGTCTTTGAAATGGACAGGAATTTGTAGCTCCGAAGAAGTTGGAAATAAGAAAAACGTGAACGGATACACGACAATATGCGGGTATACGTAGTATCTAGCTCGCATGACATACAGCTCTCCTGGTTTATATTGGTGTAACACTTAGGTATGGTATCTTCTTTGGAACGAACCTTGACCGAAAGGCCTTAAAAGATAACATCGTTTTGAAACTCAACTGCTCTTTAATTAAAGTGCTAACACCATGCATAAAACAATTAACCCTTCTATTCCCATTTATACGCCGTTTATTTTACCATCTGTAATTCATAAAAGTATGAAAACGACAGATAATTCTACTTTTGAATTTGATGACATCATCAGCCAATTTGCTGACATCGACAAAACTGAAATTGTTACTAATCTCATGTAAAATAGACTCAAACGTAGATCAACTGTACAAATAGTGTTAAAATAAGTATAAAAACGATAAACAACAGTCTTCAACTCAGAGGGGCGCGAAAAAGCGGCAGATATCGGCAGTTTATGGATTTGATGACGTCATCAACCAAATTGCTGGTGTCACCAAAACTGATCTTGCTATACATCAAACGAAAGCTCTTACCTAGAGCTATCAGAATATGCAATTTGTTTCATTGTATGACACTTACAGTGAGAGATATTGACCTCAAATGTTAGATTTTTATGTTTTATGACGTCACGAATCACGTGTTTTCTAAAAATAATTCACTTGGGCCCATCTCGGAAAATGAATCTCCAACCTTCAAAGTATCAGAATCAGAAGAAAAATTTGTGATTAGGCAGTTGCTTAGTTTGTCACAGATATTTCCCTGTCTATAACTTCGCATACCTTGTAAGCTAGTCAGTTAGTTTGTCAACTATTTTTGAAGATAGTAAGTTTGTATGTTAGGATTCTTTGTACGAAGAGTTGATTTCGCTGTTCCGGTGCAGGCCCCCCGTATCCTCTGAACTCAATCCTGAACCGAATCCTTGAACCCAGAACTAGAATCAACGCAATATGGATTATGAGTTGTCTTATACGAAGTACTAGCCAATATCAGTTATCATGCACAGTAAGGTATGCTGTATGGTGGCAAAAATTGGAAATAAATAGAGTCAAAGTAAATGGAAAAACTGTTAAGAAACAAGACTGCATGCTGTGGTAAAGCATTTGATTTATTTCATTCATTATTGAAAAAAAGATATCATACCTCACCAAAGAAATTTGAGCTCTCTGAACAATTGATAAGAACTTTTATTGAAGGAAATGCAAAAGAAACTTTAATAGCCAGATCACAAAATCAAATTAGATCTCATAAATCTAAGCATGGACACAATCTTTTCAATTCTCTGAAGGTTGAGGCTGGAGTGTTGGTTCCCATTTGTATTGTCAATGAAAGGATCTGTGTGTTGTATACACTTAGATCAAGTAACTTGAATAGTCATAGATCTGAAGTGAGGTGAGCCCTTCCAGCCAAACTTAAAATGCCTAGTTGTTTTTTGTAGGTACTATGCTGTGACCGGGATGGCACATACAAGTTTTTTAACTGGTATTAAAATTTTCACCCATGCCAAGTGGTCATGCCCTTTCTTTTGTCTTATATGTCCATTTAGTAAACTTCTACTGTACAGCCCTGTTTGCAAGATTTATTGCTGTTCCACAAGACATCCGGATGTTTTCTCGTGGCTCTTTCTCAGTGGCGTAGCCAGGGTCTTGGCTTTGGGGGGGCAAAAGACCAAAAATCAAGGGGGTCCTGGGGCTTACCCCCGGAAAAATTTTTGGGACCATGACCTTCTACAGGTCGTAAAACAGCCCTCTAGAAAAGAGATGTGACGGGCTTTCAAACGGAGAAAATATGCTGGATAATTCTTGCTTTTCACAATAATTTCATGATGCGTCTATTGCTTTGCTATGTCAGAAAAAATTGTTCTTAAACCATTGAAATTCATGAAAGCTACCAAATATCTACGTTGTAAACACAAAATTTGTTACCATGCGTTTTTTAGTACCTATGAAAACATGGAAATGGTCTCAAATTGATTAATGGGAGGCACACAAAACTAGGGGGGTCCGGGGGTATGCTCCCCTGAGAAAATTTTCATTTTTCAAACCTCTAGTGTCGCATAGAATGCATATTTTTTTGCTTGCCGATTGTGTTGTGTTACATACGTACTGGATATCCGAAGACATCTCACCTCACCTGTTTGTTGGAAACACTTGCTTTCTTTTTATGTAGAACATTCCAGCCAAGAATACTTATACGAGGCGGTGAAAATTTTCATTCTACGTTTATATAACATGCACTGTGTTGTCTGATCTTTCGTTTACTCTACTAATTTTCTTGTGGTTTTGCCTTTTCATTCTACTTCGTTTCATTTCGAGAACGAGAGAAAGGAGTCACCACAGCAAGAATACGCTAGGGAGGTCTTTTGAATAAACTTTAAATCTGTCCGACGGGATCGTAAAAACACAAGAAAGGTCCGTACCTCTAGAACCCTTCACACATGGTGTGAGTTAAACAATAGTAAACATGTGACGTTAGTTGCCGCATAACATTAGCTGTAGAACATTTTTCTGGAACAGAGCAGGTGAGGTGGGATGATATATCTACTCTTTTTCGACATTAAAAAATATTTATTGCCCAAAGATTGTTAGAATATCTCTTACCCCCCCCCCCCCACTGATTTTATTGCAGAAATAGACTTTTCTAAAACACCAACTTTCAACTATTGGGGGGGCGACCGCCCCCCCCCCCTTGCCCCCCCTTGACTACGCTACTGCTCTTTCTTGGAGGCTTTTTGCCCTATGATGTGCCCTACAATGTACTTAGGCAAGGAGTCAAATCAAAAATTGAATCCATCAACATTCTGGCCGCACAGGAACATGAAATGTCTTCGAAAATTTATATTTAGGCTAAATCTCAGTATGAAAGTCCAAGTCGTTTCTCTTGCAGACTAATGTAAACAACCTTACTGCCTATTTGTCTGTAGAAACATTCTGTATTCTTGCACACTGTATGCACTACAAAGTGCACTGCTATATGGTTCCTTGTACTGTACTCTGTTTTTCTTTTTGCTGCCCTAGAGCGGAAAACTTTTTGGATATAAACACTGTTCAAAAATGAGCTGATTTTGTACAGAATAAGAAAGAATCACAAAAACTGCCTGATAAAAATATTCTGCATGATTTATTGTAGTGTTGTTTGTACCACAAGAGCATTGAAGGACCGTCAGGGTATTCAGATCTGAAAATGAATACCTTGCTTTTCTAATATTATTGTCTTGAAGCACGATTTTCTAAAGATGTCAATGTCAAAGTACCACTCAGAAAACAATCATGAGGTATTTGAAACTCATCTTGAATACCTTGCAGCCCTCACTGTGCCTGAAGAAAATTGATATTACAGTCAACAATGCAAACATTCTTGAGGGGATTAGTGATAATTGATGATTATGAGACGAGAAGAGGACAGTTTTGTGGAAAAAGCCTCTGTGTTGTTGCTACAACAGCAAATAAAGTATAATATTTCTGAGAAACTAAAAACCTTGCAATTAGTGTAACTCCAGAAAAAATAGGTATTCAGGAAATACATTGAATACCCCTGCCCTGTGCCCCTGTGCTGTTACCAACAAACCAGAGAGCATTTTCAAGTAGGGAAAGATCTCCTGGGGTGCTGGAGTTTGAAATGTTTTTTCCATATTTGCATTATCTTTTAGAAAACAATAGCCATGACTGATTGATTGATTCTTTGGCCAAGTGACAGCTGGCTTATTGTCATTTTTGGGGGGTTACAATAAATGCCACCTGTTATGGGACAAATTAAACAAACAAAAGAGAACACATTAAACTATGCACGTTTCAGAGTCCTATTGCATTTATTTGTTAGTCATTCAATGCGTTGGAAATCGCATAGCAAGAACTGACATGACTTCTAAATCCCAATTATTATTCTGTATATTCATGAACTTTAGTAGAGTGGTATTAAAGATGATAGCTTATGAAATGGGTTTGTCCTGATCTTTTTTCCTTTTTCTTGCTTTTTTCTCCTCTTTCACACACGCAACAAATTGCTGTTGGACTTATAATGCCTAACCAGAAACATGGATAACCAGAAATTTTCTGTGCATTGAAAATAATCAAAGAAAATCATCCTGCACTGCATAGCTCACCACTCGGGAGCATCTCCC
>JACTAT010000008.1:846467-916467 GCA_014526335.1 Chrysaora quinquecirrha | reverse complement strand
CAACTATGATGGAAGAGCCTTACGTTGAAATAGAAAGGACCCACGAATTGCTTAAGAGTTCTGGCCCTGGACGTTAAGAAGACGGCGAGGGACTAATAATTGCTGCACATGATGTCATAATAAGATCATTAAGGACAGAACTGACCCCAATCGTAAGATGTGCGATGAATTCGAAAAACTATTGAACATATAGTGGCCGGCTGTCCAGTACTTGCAACAATGGAATATATACAGTGACACGAATCTCCCAGCTGTAGATAGTGGTATGAACATAAACCTGAGATGGCGTCTGAAAACGAATACGCAACTATACTGTGGGGCATGAGGGTGAGCACAGAAAAAGAGATAAAAGGTACCAGACCTGACATAATTATAAAAGAAAAGAAAACAAAGAACTTTATAATGATTGACACAAGAATACCATCTGAAAGAAATGTATCAATGTAAGAAACAGAGAACTTTTCCAAGCATAAAGATCTGGAAACTGAAGTTGCAAAAATGTGGGAAATGAAGACATCCAAGGTTCCAATTGTAATGGCAGCACTAGGATTCAGTAAGAAAGGCCTTGAGAATTACGTAAAGAAATTGACAGCCTCATTGTCTTAGCTATGCCAACATTGGTGTACTTCATGGGGACAAGTGACTTGTTGATAGAAGACATCCAAAGTAGATGTCTAGATGCTTGTTTGAATCTGCAATGGACACCCACAAAGCCTCAAAGATTAAGGTGGTAAATCACATAAATATTTGCAAAGATTCAAGAACGAAGCTAGTTCGCTCGTTTCAACATTACAAAAGCAAAAAGAAATTAAAATCGACTTTTGTTGAGGCATCAAGGTACGCGAAAGAGCCGCGTTTAAAAACTGATGATATAAACTTTTTGTAGGGGAAGACTGTATCAAAGTATGACCTAGAAACAGTTGAGATAACAGATGACGACTAATAAATTAATCCAAAAAAGACTATAGGAAACACCCTCTAACTAGTATATTAAGAAAGAGTTTGAAAAACACTTCGCTTAGGATTCTACACAGTGTCGATACTAGATAATGATGAAATATCAAAGAAGAGTAGAACCATTGTTCAAAACTGGAAAAACATCCCAGACATAGTTTTGTCAACAAATGAATCAATAAGACAGCATCTACTACCTACCAAAGCATATTCAAAGTATAAATTAAAGATGGAAATAGCACATACGACATGCGCTTGTGTAGACAAGCAGAACAAAACAGTGGTTCATTTGCTGTGCTCCTTCAAAGCATTAGCGCCAAACGCTCTACAAGTCAAGATATAATCGAATATTTAGACCTGTGTAGCATCTTTGATTTTGATGGAAGTAAGTGTGGAGTACCATGGAGCAAGCAAGTTTGCGTCTTGCCAGCATTCAAAATGAATGTGCCAAATTCGACATACCGACGCATTTAGACAAAAGACCAAGTTGCAATTCTATCAAACCTGACATGCAAGAAAAATTGACAAAGAAGCAAGAAAAATCTGTTTAATAGAGGGAGCTATATGTGCACCTGGATGTATTGAGAAGAAGAGAAAAGAAAAGCAAAACTAGGATTCTGATATGAGAAGTTCATTGGAACGTTTCAATTGTGGATACGGAAAAGAAGCAAATTAATATACTGTTGTATCCACACTGTATAATGTCTTGCACAAATTACAACGTAGAACGTGAAATTTTCCCGAAAAAATTATCCATTATGTCCTAACTATAAGTTAATTCCTACATTTGAACAAAAATTAATCTACCTTATGACTAGCGAAAATGAGATTCTATTGCATGACCTATGTGAGCTGTTATCAACAACGTATGATAAACGACTTCAAAAGATTAATCATAGAAAGAAATATTGTAACGACAGTTGTTAACAAACTTCATGTTATTAAATTACTAAAGAAATTTCAATTGATTAATTAAGAGTTTTTCATTTTCATTATATATTTCTGTCTTCTTCATTATGTATCTTGTATTACCATTGATAATCTTTGTAATATTTTGTTAGTTTGTTAGCTGTAGACCATGTATCTTTTGATATTGTGTCGAAATACGAAAAAATATTTTCCAATTCTTTCTTGACAGTCTTTCTTAAGGATACGAATAAACTAATTTCAGACCTGATTTTTAATGTAAAACACACTTATCTCATAGTATCCCCAATATTAGTGGCCATAGTTTTAGAGCTAAAGCCAATCTGATTCTTACTCTTGCTATATGCTATGAAACGATCTGTAGTATACTGTATGTAAGTTGAAGAGAAGTGTAACTTCGTAATACATTCTCGTATTTTTTAGTTTTCCAGGAGGAAAACGAGATGTAGGTGACCGAACTACCCAAGATGCTGCGATTAGAGAAACATGCGAAGAGCTTGGTATTGAACAAAGCAAGTTAACCATCTGGGCACCTCTTAGACAGCTACCTAACCGTGTAAGTGTTGCACTGCATGTTATTCAGATTAATTTTCAGTTCATTTCTAGATTAGCATGCAAACAATATCCTAAAAATTCCATTATCAAAAGAATTGACATTTTCATCCTAGTGCCCTGTTGTGATGCTCTTCCTTCGAGGAGATTTGAATCTATCATCCAATCTTTCATTCTTTCATTGAACTGAATCTAGTCTTTCAGCTCAAATACTGCTTCCCTTTTTCAACTTTCGAGCCAAGCCTGCTTTCTATCATGTTTATCTAAAGAGGTTTGTAACCATTCTTCTTGAAGCAACCATTCATGCCTGAAATAAGAGGTGTTAAAAAGGGTTTAGGGCACGGTTCCCAGTAATTGATTCTAATTGATTCCGTTCAAATGATAGCAAAACTAGTTCCAGCACGCTAGCCCTACTGCATCAAAAGGGGGCCCTATTTGAAAAAAGACAATGCACACCAGGACCGAACTTTGTTGTTTTCACGCTCTTCTAGTAGTAGTAATGTATAGGAAAACTAGTTTCAGCACGCTAGTCCTATCCTATACACTTCCACTGCTAGACTGTCATGACAACACCGAAGTTCGGTTATGGTGTGCATTGTCTTTTTCACATAGGGCCCCCTTTTGATGCATTAGGGCAAACGTGCTGAAACTGGTTTTCCTATACACTTTCACTGCTAGAATATCATGAAAACACCGAAGTTCGTTTATGGTGTGCATTGTCTTGTTTCCAATAGGGCCCCCTTTTGATGCAGTAGGGCTAGCGTTCTGAAATTCGAAACCGAACTTCGGTGTTGTCATGATAGTCTAAGTGGTAGTGTGTAGAAGAACTAGTTTCAGCACGTTTGCCCTACTGCATCAAAAGGGGGCCCTATTTGAAAAAAGACAATGCACACCAGGACTGAACTTTGTTGTTTTCACGATATTCTAGTAGTAGTAGTAGTGTATAGGAAACTAGTTTCTATACACTTCCATTACTAGACTATCATGACAAGACAGAAGCTCGGTTCTGGTGTGCTCCATCTTGTTTCCAATAGGGCGCTGCTTTCTCCTAGTATTAATGCCCACATCTATTACCCGTTTCCTTTGAAAATCGATTAAGTTTGCCGCAGTTTTTTTGGCACGATTAAATGCAATTTATTCGGGTTTAATATGTGACAGGGGTTACGATCCGTTAGTGTTATTATTACCAGCTATGCTGATGCTAGTTTTGCTTGTGCTAGATGAGGCGATTTCACACACTGGTTGCCCTGTTTTGGAGAGATATGGTTGCTATAGGAATCTAATCACTGGTGCGTTGAAAAATTGGCGGCATAAGGCATTCATCACGCGTTTGACATATCGTTTAAATTTACTTGAAACAGTTGCAGGTCGAACAATTTTTGGTTAAAAATTTACGTAACACCCTCCCGCCCTGGTTCTTGCTTCTGCTTCTCACTGCATTCGTGCTCTCGCTAGGGTTTGGTCTCTAGTGTCTGCACGGACATAGTGTGCTGGTCTGCGGAAAAAACTTCGTTTCTTCGTCAACCCCCCAGAAGCGAAGGGCATTTTGGCACTGGGCTGGCACACTGACCGCCCAATCTGAAGTTCCGATGATGAGTAAAACATCACCAGATCTCTGTTGATAGACAATGGTGGCTACACAGCGCTGAGGGACTTCTATGCATAGCCGTTTGCTATTGCTTCCATGCCGTTTATTGCCTTCCCTGGAATAAATTTGCCCATTCATTCATTTTACAGTAAAAAACGAATCCCGTTTTCAATCCGAGTCTGAATCCTATTCTGAATCAGAATCGAATTTTATTGACCCTGAAATCTACAGAACGTTAAAAGCACGATAAAAGCATAATTTTTTAAGCCACTGAATCATTTAACGAGCAGAATACTTGCTCACTTTCATTGAAACCTGATTTATGATTCCTGCAATAGAAGTAGATGAGTCACTTAAGAACCACGAGCACTACTATTGTTAAAGAGACTATTGTTAAAGTTTTCAGAGACATTTTAAAACATGTTTTCTGTTGGCTAATAATCATATTACACATATTTTTTAGCAAAATACAATTTTGATTTGCCCTTTCATCTGCTATATGGGACATCTTGATCTCAGCACATTAGCAGTTAATCATCAAGAGGTAAGCTGCTAAAAACCATTAATCATTGTTATACGTAGTGGGTATTTTGGTCGGAGAAAAGTTGTAATTTTTAAAAGCAGGAAAGTTTTTTAATGTGTGTCAATTTCATGTCAGGTTTCAGAAGTATTCGCAATTCCAATCTATGATCTTTTGGATGGTCGAAATCAGAACTACACGTCATTTAGAGATGGTTGGCGAATGCCTGTCTTTACTGTTGCGCCTTTAAAAGTATGGGGAATCTCTGCCATGATAACGGATTTCTTCCTCTCCATTCTCTATCCAGATCTCTATAGAAGTCAATTATCGATTGTCAGAAGACAAAAAATTATTTCTTAGATTTGTTTTTATATAACGTTTCAAATTTAGCTATTAATACTAAGCAATAATGGCATTATTCCTGGACCCTTTTATTTATATTGCGTAGCAATAGTTAGATAAAAACAAACTGAGCCTTCGTGATTTTCCATGGAAGTCATCCTTTTAGAATTTATCCAGAGAATTGTTTGAAGATTTTTCTCATTCCATTTAAATGTTTCTTTTGTATTTCACATACAATCCTGGCCAAAACTAATTGGAATTTTACAGATTTTATAAAAAGAATGTAAGGAATTGGAATTTTACGGATTCTAGAGGAAAAATGTTTGTAATGAAAGGTTTGCTGCCCCTTCCCCCAATGTGAATGTTGTGGGTGTAGGTAGTGGCTAATGAAGTGAACATTGTAACAGGGGGAGGGAGATTTTAACTTTCACTTAGAATTCCATCCAATGGTTTTCGCCAGGATTGAAGCTTACCTCGACCGGCCTAGCCTTTACTATCTTTTGTTATCGAAACTAGCTCGTCTCTAACCACTGCATTATTCTATAACCCTCTTGGTTCATAAACAATTTAATCTTAATCTTTGAAACTGAACTTAAAATTAAAATCTAAATGCGTACAAAATTTTTGCTAATCGTTTTACCATTTTTGTATATACATATGGTGAAAACCAGTTTCAATGACCGATTGATCTTCTTTTCTTCATTGGGAGATAGTTTCAAGATGTCTCAAGTACCACCGTCAGTTTCAAGCGCTTTTGTTGTAGTCCTCTCTACGTTCAGATTGTTATAAGAAGCAGTTAGTTATATTAAAGTACGAACGTTCTACTCATTGGGACCAAAGTTCTTTTTCTTTTCTGCAATCTGATCTTCAAACAGCAACCCAATGTTTGTTTACTCTACCGGTTTCATTTCTATCTTTGCAACGTTTGGGCTGAGAGTGCTGACATGCCTTTTACATTCAACATAGCGGATCAAAATCAAAACAATTGGGTTAAGAAGTGGAGCCAAGTATGTAATATTGATGGTCCAAAATAAAGTTTCGGCTAGCTGATGCGGCTTGGCCACTTTCACTAGATAAAGCACTCCAGCAGCCAAAGTCAATGGAACCCATGTTAGCACTTCAGCCAGAAGCAATGGAACGATCGATCTCTGTGTATTCTTCTTCTAAGCAAAACTGAATCGTTACTCGGGACAACACGGTTTAATTTTCTTAATGTTTGGGAAGAATGAAAATCAATATTAATATTACTTAAAAAAACCATATACTTGATTGAGGAAAAAAGAAGGAAACTATCAATGTTATTGTTAATGAGAAGAGCCAGATAATAGCTACTTTCATCATTAACTTAATTTTTCCTTGGGTCTGGTTGCTCTGGTCGCTGTTCTGAGTGAAATCAAAAAGACGTCTGGCTTGTTTTGCGTGGTTAAAAGCAATAAATGCAAGAGACAAGAGATTCACATCTGTGAAGATAAGGAATGTTATTTGCAATACCACTCTAGCAAGACAGACATTGACTTTCAATGCGCTTAGAGCCATGAATACGTCCAGCACACTACCAAGGCATAGGTCGGCAACAAAAATATTCAATAAAAAAACATTGTTTCTTCTTTTTTGACCATCTTTATTGAATACGTGTTCAGCACTCCGGATACCAAAAATACCAGAATAGACCCTGCTGCTGTTCCATACGAGTAGGGCAAATAAGTATAGCCGAGGGAGTTAATTTGATTTTCACATCGCCTCACGTTAGTAGGTACATTTGTGACATTGCTACTGTTAGTGATTACAGAAAATTAACCAACAGAGCTACAGTGGTAGGAAGCATTTCCCTTCTTTATCAAGAAAACCCAAGATTGATTTTGCTGCAAAAATTGATGCTTGACACTTTTAGGAAATCGTGGAGAACAGAAGCACACTTTCTGAGTAACAGCTGTTGACTGCTGAAAAATAAAAATGTTTTAGGAGAGTCAAGGTCTGTCAAAGTTGGGAAAGCAGCTTGTCTAATTTCAAATGTTGGTAAATGAAAACTACACGTTTTCTTCATATGAAAGTTTGCAATGAACCCAGTACTGAAACTTTCTTAGTAACTAACTATCGGACAATTACAATTATGAATGTCTTAAGAATTTTCTTACGACATACGAATTCTTTCGAATGCGAATAACAACTAGACTTATTACTTGAGTCCCAGTTATCGCTCATCAGACCGAGACTAATATCAAACCGAGGTCGCTCAACCTGGGACTCATAATATTACGGCATTTTTTCTGGACTAGCCCGCGCCATTCCGCGCCAAAACGTTGGCGCGCATTGAAACGAGGCTTGTTCATTGCATCCTCACAGCAAAACACAAGAGCCCTATTCGGCAGCCGTTTTAGTACAAAATCACGCAAAAAGTTTTGAACGAATATCGAAAAAGCTGGGTTGGTAAGAGCTTTCTGCAAAACAATTAGTAAGTTAAGTTTTAAGACACAGAAACATTGGTTTTCACAGCGTTTAGGCCATTACAACCACTTACCGTTGACATCACTGTAACCATGGTAATATGAGAACGAGGCAGAAAACGTAAGTCCAGAAAGATAACCGTTCGATCATGAGTCGTAGTTTGAGCGTCCTAGCATGTATTTCAATAGCGATAACTACGACTCAGGTAATCAGTCTAAATAACAACCTGTATTTTGGGAAGAAAAAAATCCGAAAAATCACATCGACTGTCTATTTTCCTGAGTCAGAAGATGAAATGTTTCACTACAAATTTCTGAAAATTATTGGTTCACTATTGTCTCAGATTCAAAAAACTCAAAACTGGGCTTCCTATCTGTTTGGGGAGCCGAATACTACTATCTTACAAACCACTTCTTTTTCATTAAAATACTTGTAAATTCAAGAACACCTTTTCTATGTCCGCAAGTGAACCTTCGACTAAAATCTCCTAATGAATACTCACCTTTCGTCAGGACTCACTCTCTGCTCTATACATGTACGTATTGCAACGACCTTAGGTCATCAGCGTATGGACTTTGCAGATGGGAAGCGACTTTATGACTGTATCGGATGCAACTTTTGTTTTTCTACATGCTTTGACAATTACGCAGATGTTGGCCATATTCGGTCGTATAGCGGTTACTGTTGGTCACAATATGGAAAAATATCAAAAAGCTTTCCTCCCATCAAGTTACGGAGCCACATATGGTTTCTGAGATACAGTTAAATTAATAATGAATCATTCTCGTTAGCACGTGGATAAGCATCTGCCATTATAAGAATTTACTTCTTGATGAACATGCTAATTTTTGAAACACTTTTAGGGCGTGTTCTTCTAAAAAATTCTTTTTTCGGTAGCCTTCTTTTTTCGGAATATGTGTTTTTTAAAGCCATTATTCTGAAAACTGCAGGTTTTGGAGCTCTCCAAAACCTTCTGCTATCAAAAGCAGAAGGTTTCCGAGATTTTCGAGAGATTCACTGTTTGAAGCTCGAACATAGCTGCAATTTTTTCAGTTGCCAGGATACATTCCACGAATGGGCCTGGGGCGAAGCAAGCAAGTCTTTTGGCGCGAAAAGATTCAGATTTCTAGATTTCGTGACTAGAATTCGTGTTTCTTGAAAATCATGGATTCTGTTTTTGGTAGCATTCTGTTTTAAAAATTCGGAAGGTCTTTGAGGTTTAGAAGAACATGCCCTTAACCCTAATCCTACCGGGCTTTTTTTGATCTACCACAGCCGGGGTGGTTTCCACCCTCCCTCCATAAATTGCTGTCCAGTAGAGCTAGAGCAATCAAACTTGGCACAGGCATTGACCAATGTATTAGGAGTAATGTTGGTGAATTGGGCGTCTCCCACTTCTATTATGACGTCATTGTGACATCATAATCAAAACATGCTATCGATGTCGGTCAAAAATTGACCTTCCTTAATATCAATAGAAATCCGGAAATTTCTTTACATTTTGTAGCTAGTAACTATTTTCTATTACCTTGCAAAGAATCAGTCAATTCTGATAAGATTTACTGGTAAAAATAGGCATTTATATGTGGTTTTGGTATGACCGCTTTTTATATAAGGCAATGTCACGTGACCCATTGTTAATATTTTGGGAATTTTTTTGTATCACATTGTAGCTTATACATAAAGGCTTAAAGTCAGTCTGGTTTGCATCCATTACACAACAGAGCAGTTTCAAGAAAAGCTGGAGGGGGAGTGGATTCCACCCCCGGTAGGATTAGGGTTAAGTACCCTCAATCCTCAGATAAAAGCCCAGGGCGTTTATTCAGCTTTTCTAGATTTGATGAGAGACGTTTTTTCGAGGGAGGCCTTTATAAAAGGGGAGTGTTACATAAAATCATTTGTTTTTTCTTCGTTCTTTTATATAAACATATATAGCCGATCCAATTATTTTTATCTCGATAGTAGGGGTGTTTAATAGGGATTCTGTTTAATGGATCTCTATTAAACTCCACTCTCAGGGGTGGGGCTTTAAAGGGGGAGGCGTATGTAAACAATTTTAGTTTTTAAGGGGTGATAATAAGAGAGAGGTTTATGAAAGAAGGGAAGCATTTATTTGAGGGTTTAGGGTATTGTATTTCAGACATTGCTCATTGTTATTTTTCAGTCCATGTCCATTGCTCTGATCATTTGCTACGTTTTCTTTTAATATTTCGATCTTTCTTCTCGTACACTTGTTCTACTGAAGCTAGGCTATAGTCTTTTTAAATGTTCTTTTGTCTTGTCCCTTGGTCCTATGTCTCAGCTCAGTTATTGTTGCTATTCCTTGGCCCTGTTCGTCCTTCGAGGGCCTTATTCCTTGTTGTCACGCAAATGCCTTCTCCGACCTTTTTCGGTAAACGAGAATTTGTCATTGTTTGTTATTGAACAACAGTATGTTTGATTAAAAATACTCCAAGTATTTTAAGTGATATTCATATTTGACCTAGTAAAGATAAAAACTGATATTATACCCAAAGGTGGCTTGTTTGATAAGCAAGAAGATTGGAATCGAAGGAATAATCAGTCAACAGAAATAGATAATGCATATCATAACAAAGTCTCTTCCATCAGAACGAGACAAGAAAATGTTTCGTACAGTTCATCTCAGGTACAAAGGGGAAGAGACAAGTACTATCAAGTCTCAGAATATCAACAACCAACAGACGAAAATTTATCTCGAGGATCATTGGCAACAGAGAGAAATACCGAAAGCCTTTACTCTGCATTGTGGGGGACTCGATGATCAGATCTATAAATAGAAAGGCAATGAATCAAGCAATCCATAGCCATGACGTCAACTTAAAAACTTTTGGAGGAGCGAAAATTGAAGATATGCAGTACTACGTGGAGCCAACACTCAAATCAGAGCCGGAGTCTTTGATTTTTCATTGTGGTACTTACAATCTACGAAATGATAATGCTGAGAATCTTGCAAATAAGGTCATTGCACTTGCTGTTGAAATAAAGAATAAGTACCAAACGTTGCCGTATCGGGAATCGCATTTAGATCAGATTTGGAGGCAGAATATAAGAGGAAAAGACTCAATTTCTTAGTTGAAGTTGGATTAAAAGACTACAATATCGACTTTATCTCACAAGAGAATATCAAAGATGGACATTTAGACAGGTGGGGGCTACATCTGAATTTCTACGGGACAAATGTCTTGTCAGGTAACTTTGTAAATTTCGTTAACTCTGCATGACTTAATGTATCTAGAATTTCTAGCACGTCCTCAGGTAACGTAGCATCGCATGTTTCTGCCATGTCCATCTCGTTTGCTCCGGAAATATCTTCATCAAGCCAGTTGTCAGATTCAATCCTTTTTGACTCTGTACACACTATAAACCCTATAACCAGCTATTTAACAATAAATTCACTCGAAACGAGTGCAACAAACAGGACCAATCTCGAGGAATCTGACATCTAAATAAATAAATTATTTGAACTTAAAACTAAATCTCCAAATAATCCAATAATAGGTTTCTTAAATATAAATAGTATTCGGAACAAAATTCACGACTTACGAGTTATAATTGAGCGTTGTCTTCCTGACATTTTCGTCATAGAAGAAACGAAACTTTGCGAATCTTTTAAGACGGATGCAATTCTAATTCCTCATTACAAGAAGCCCATGCGTCGTGATAGGACACAGTTTGGTGGGGGGTTATTGCAGTTTGTTAGGGAAGGGGTTATTTGTAATAGAGTTCCAGCTTATGAACGGCCCTCACTTGAGCTCATATGCTCTGAATTTCTCATAAACATAATAATAATATAATAATAATAATAATTTATTTATTTACAGTTGGTAGCGGTGATAGTTTAAAAGAAACTAATAAATACCAACTATTTAAAATACTAATTCTAAATCATTAAAACTTAGGGTATAGCTAATAGATGTAGTTATGCCAATGTCGCGAATGAAACTTTAGCACCTGTTTTGGAACTTTAATCTAAAATTAACACAACGAATTAACAATACGTGATTTGAATATTGTTAAGAACGAATAACCATAGGCAAAACAGCGCCCAGGGCACAATTCCATTCACGACACCGGAACCACACATCACCTGCAGATATTGCAACAACAATTTTCTCCTTTCCAGCTCTTAATCATATTTTTGAATTGTTTTGGGGTGTGGGCCGCTTTTGTCGTGTCAGATAACGTGTTCCACAGTATACTTCCTCTAAATGATAGGGAATTGTTCCCATAAACGAATGTATTGGTTTTAGGGAGCTGCAGGAGGTTATTTGTTCGTAGGTCATATGGAATGTCCTTTGGTGTGAAGAACTCAAAAAAAAAATGGACGGGCAGGCAGAATTTATGCATTTATATATTTCCAGCATAAGTTTTTGCAAATTTTTGCAGTGTATTGTTAGCTCACCTGACCTTCTCAGGAGATCTTCAAACGATGCATCATAGTCCCTATACAGAACTCTCAGTTTGTGCAAACGGTTGATGGTGTTGTTTGCAGTTTTCCCACTAAACATCCAAATTAACGGGCAGTAGTTAAAGTTTGAGAGAATAAATGCGTGATAGAGTATTTTGGCCTTATCCACATCGTGACATCGTGCGATCCGAGAAAAAGCCCCTGTTTTCTGGTTCATTTTTTTACAAATTTTTGTTACTTGGTCCCGGAAATTCAGCTTTGAATCAATGGTAACTCCTAAGAGTTTTACTGCGTCTGTGTTGACTACAATGTTTCCATTTATGTCAAGACAGTATTTTTTGCTTTTTTTGAGACCCAGAAACATCAGTTGAAATTTATCCGGATTCGCTACCATGTTTTTTTCCCTGAACCAGGATATGGCATTTTCAATATCAAACTCAAGACACGCAATTACTTCCTCGATATTTTTGCCACATGCAAACACCGTGTTATCATCAGCAAAATTGCATACATGGGAGCTCTGTATAGCAAACACAAAGTCGTTGATAAATATATTAGACAATAAAGGACCTAGAACTGACCCTTGAGGAACACTAGATACTGTGCATTTCCAGTCACTAAAGGTACTGTTTATCTTTACCCTCTGCTCTCTGTTTGAAAGGTAGCTAAATAAGAGTTCCAGGCTAGTGTAACTAAAGCCATAAGCTTCCATCTTTGCTATAAGTAAGTCATGGCTAAGGCAATCGTAAGCCTTCGGAAGATCCATTAGTACCACTCCTACGATGCCCGACTGATCAATTGTTTTCCGGAACATCTCTACAGCACGGAATAGTGCATGTTGAGTACTAAACCCCTCCCTAAACCCACACAGGAGATAAGAGAGATTTGGTTCAATGAAGGATAGTATTTGTTTAGCCATTAACCTTTCAAAAATTTTTGATAGTGCTGACAATACACTTATTGGTCGAAAATTGTTTTTGACTGTATCTTCTGCATTATTTTTAAAGGTAGGGGAGACATCAGACTTTTTCAGTTTATTTGGGAAAAGTCCAGATTCTAGCATTTCATTGGTAATTTCTGCTACCTCTCTAAAACAGAGAGCAGAGGTCATTTTTAAGATTTTAACTGGTACATAACAACTGACTGTCTTAGAACTGTCCAGGTGATTGATTTCATCCAAACCTCAGCAGGGCTGAATGGACTAAAGGTAAATGTTCCATTCCCAACCAAAGCGTTTTTGATTCTTAGTACACTAGGGTGATCTTTGTGTTTTTCAATGGCCTGCTTTTCAAGGTATTGAATCAGCTTCATTTGATTGGGCGGGCTTTTCAATATCGAGGGTATCAGTAATATTAACAAAATATTCATTAAAGCATTCACTTATATCCTTATCATTGGTAAGTATGCTACCATTCTCAACAAGTGTTATTTTTGATGTATTATTGTACCATTACTAGAAAGTAAGGGCTTGAATGTTTTCCAGAATACTTTGTCGTTACCCACTTTATTTGGGTCAAGCTCTTTGAAGAAATCTTTTTTTGCCCTTTTATTAATTTGAACGACCCTGTTCCTTTGTTTTTTATATCTATTTAGGTCGTTTTAGTCCTTCGTTCTGTTAGCAATATTTTTTAGTCTTGTCCGTTGTTCATGTGTGGCTTATTATTACCCCGAACAACAACTGTTTTCATGGGTGCAAATTTGTTAAGGGTGCTAACAAAAAAATTTTCAAGATGGTCGAGATCTTTAGGGGAACATTCCCGCAGGTTGTTCATGAACTCTTCGTAGAATAGTTCCTCGTTAAATCTTTTATAGCACCTATACGAAGTCCTTTTAGGGGGCAATTTTACAGATTCAGTCCTAAGAACAGTGTAAATAAGATGGTGAAAATCACTAAAACCGGTTTAAAATGTTTGGCTCTCAAGGAAGCCACGCTTGTTATCAGTTAGAATGAGATCTATACATTTTCCTCTATCGGATTTAAAGCACGTGGGTGTTTTGATAAGACTATGAAGGTTGTGATCATCCATCATCGAGTGCATAACTTGATCGCCAATCTCCATATTAAAATCTCCAAGGACCACTACATTTGCTACTGACGTCGAGGAATAGAAATCAATCACCCTTTCTACATGTTCCTTAAAATATGCACTGTCCTGTTTAGGCGGTCTATATATAGGTAGTAAACGCCATTTTTTGTTCCTTAAATTTAGCTCTATTGGTATGATTTGAACATCTGGACTGATTTCCAAGTCATGCAGGCGTCTAGAGATGATGTGTTTTTTAATAAACACAAGCAAACCCCCAGATTTATCTGATATGTCCAGGCAATACGGTTGTTTAAAACCTGGAATTATAAACTGTCCCTTAGGAAAAGATTCGTCTAGTTTTGTTTCCGCTATTGCAAGGATATCTACAAGATCTCCAACAAGAGAGGTGAAATTTTAAAACTTATTTCTTACTGAATTGATATTTAGGTAAGAAATGACAACTTTATTTGGGTATTTATACCTTAAGTTTTTCATTTTTGATATCCAATCATGTTCACTAGTACCGGTATTAGGAGAGCGATCTATTATGGGTATATGTTGATCATGGCTTTCACTACCTTTTTCTAATTCTATATGATTACGAGTGTTTATAAAAGGAGTTTGATATGTTCAATTATCAAGAAATTTGATAAAGTTTTGTGCCAGTCGCGATTTACCTGCAGCGTCATTACCAATACTCAAACCTTCAGTGCCAATTTTGTCATTGTCTATATAATCTAAACCTTCATTGTTACAGAACGTTATCATCTGATTTCGAAGCTCCTTGATTTTTTCTTCCAGGCCATTTCGATCCCTTCTTATGGTCGGTAATGAGTAAACCACTTTCGTTGCTGGTGATTCTGCATGGATAACTTGACATGTTTCTTTAAGGTACTTCTTCGTGTCAACATCATTGGTGATATCATTCGTTCCACTATGGATTATAATGAAATTCGGTTTCTTCCTGACAACAGGCTTAATGTGGTCTATATCGTCTGTAGTGGCTCCAGAATGAGCCTTCACAGTTACTTTATGGTGTCTGCTCAGTCCACGCTCGTGAATTCCGTTTAAAATAGAGTCACAAACGATAGAAACCTTCAAAATTTGTTTTGGCCTAGCTTCATTCTTGTTCTTTTCCTGATTTTGTACAGGCTTTTGTATTTGGTAATCCCATTGTGATTCTTCGCTTACGTTGTTATTTGGTGTTGCTCTTGCATTCGTTTTCTCTGCTTTGTTAGATGGCTCCTTTGGGATCTTTAGTTTTATTCCAGACGATTCCCTTAGCATACTTTCTTGCGGTTTTATTGATTCAGCTTGTTGTTGATGGCTTCCAATGTTCTGGCTGAGAAGAGTCTCGATAATGCTTTGTTTCGATTTTAGTTCGTTTTCCAGAGTTTTAACTCTCCCTTCCAAACATGATATCAATCTTTCGTATAGAACGTTACTGTCATTTTTAGCTTGATGACTGTCTTCTACAGAGGGTCTGTAGGAGTCCTTGAGCCCTTGTACTTCTGCTTGCAACGTGGCGACGATGCCCCCAAATGTGCCTTTTGAATTGTTGAAATCACTTTCTTCGGTATTGCGGTTTTCCGTAGTTTTCTGTTTTCTGTTTCCTTACAAGGGTTATCAGCCTCACGAATCTTAACTGAATTCGATTTAACTATTCTAAATGAGATTTTATCGCTTTGTGTTGTTACCTCTTTCAGCATGTTTTATCCTTCGCTTCTTTCAGGGCCTCGTGCGTCTCTTCCTCGCTCCATGTGAACTTGGCTTTGCATTTCTTTACGATGTTTTCCATATGCTGTCCTGTCCCTTGCTTTCGTATCTCTTCAATTACACTCAATAATGCATCTACGACGCTTTCTCCTTCTTTATTGGCCATTTTCTTCGATATTTCCCCTAGTTATCAGAGCTAGAGAAAAACACGTCCGCTCACTGCACACCACATGAATATGAAGAAGTGGGTCATTTTAGTATTTACCGGCCACCAGCGTCAAATATTGATACGTTTTTTAAAGATCTCTCAACCTCCCTAAATGCTGCGTTGGATAAATTTGATAATGTAGTTATAATGGGTGACATCAATGTTGATACCCATGATCACCAACATTCTGCTTTTAGTAAGTTAGATTCTTTCTGTGATATCTTTGGTCTGAAAAATCTAGTATCGAGTAAAACTTGCTTTACGAGTAATCATAGTTCATCGATAGACGTCATTCTAACTAATCGTCCCAGATCTTTTCAAGCTACCTCAGCGTTTGAAACCGGTCTTAGTGATTATCATTCTTTAGTAACGACTACCATGAAGCGAAAACTTCCCCGCCTTAAGCCGAAAAAGGTGTTGTACCGGACCTATAAGAATTTCAACGCAGATAATTTCTTGGCAGATGTTCGTAGTTTAGACTTTGGAAGTAGACTTGGTGATGCTAACCAGTTATATGATAACCTCACACGTTGTTTTCGAAAAGTGATAGATAAACATGCTCCGCTTAAAACTAGAATTAAAAGAGGAAATAGTGCCCCATTCATGAATCGTGAGCTAAATAAAGCTATTTACGTTCGATCGAATCTGAAGAAGAAACTCAACAAATTTCCTAGTAAGGAAAACGAGCTGAAATACAAAAAGCAGCGAAATAAATGCGTTTCTCTAAGGAAAAAGGCAATTAAATCTCATTTTAAGAAGGCCACAGAAATAACAACATGTCCAGTAAAGAATTTTGGAATTTAGTAAAACCTTTCCTATCCAACAAAGGGGGGTTAGCTGAAAACGACATAATGCTTGTAAATGATGATAAAATTGTTACGGACGAATTGGCTCTTTCGGAAATATTTAACAACCACTATGTTAATATCGTAGAGAAAACTAGTGGTAGGAAACCGACTAGTATAGCTGACACAATTGGCTGTGATGCTGATCGAGATATTGTTAAAAAGATCATAGAACAATACGGGAACCATCCAAGCATAGTAGCGATCAAACAACAGCCAGATCAGGTTTTTGAACCCTTTTCTTTCCACGAAGTTGGAATAGACGATGTTTGGCAATTGTTAAAGTCTGTTGATAATGAGAAATCAACTGGAGAAGACCAAATCCCCCCTAGGCTTTCATCTTTAGCCGCGAATGACTTAGCAATACCTTTAACTGATGCAATAAACACCTCAATTCGAGAAAGTAGGTTCCCGGATAATGGAAAACGAGCAGCAGTTTGTCCACTTGATAAGGGAGAGTTAGATCAAACAAAGGAGAAAAACTTTAGACCTGTGAGCGTGCTAAATGCTTTCTTTAAAATTTTTGAGAAAATAATTAAGAAACAGTTAATGACGCATCTTGATAAGACCCTCTCTGTTTTTATTGCTGCGTACAGAAAATTTTATAGTACCCAGCATGTATTAATTCGACTAGTTGAAAACTGGAGGTCTAAGCTCGATACTAATCATGTTGTGGGCGCAGTCCTAATGGATCTCTCAAAAGCATTTGACTGCATTCCCCACGATCTTCTGATTGCAAAACTCTCTGCATACGGATTTAATGAAAGCTCTTTGGTTTATACACAGGAGGCCCAATCGCATAAATATCATGAGTGAAAAAGCCTAACTTGTGTTGTTTTCTCCCTGAAACGTCCTATTTTCGATACAGATATTTGGTTGTTGCTGTTGTTCAGAAAACCCCACATTGTGATAGCTTTATACGTATATAATAAATAATAACAAGGAGTGAAGCTTTTCTGAATAGCCTTGATACAACATTGTTTCGTTTTGCCTGAATTTCGGTGAATTTTGCGTTAAACGCCAACTTCTTTACATCAAAATGTTCCCCACCACCTAAACTGTCTACAGAGTACACTTGTTTTCACTTTCCTCAACTAAATCATTTAAACCAGGCACGAAAATATGTTTGTTTATCTGGCGGTTTGAAATCTGCCGAGGCTCGGTCCTATCACTGTGGCCAGATCAAAGCAACCGCCGTTCGAAAAATCGTGATGCTGTGTTCGAAAGATGTTCGAAAATTACGACATAGTCCTCCTGGATTCCTTACGTTTCTTTTGTTTTGTAACTGTAGAAAATAATAAACCGGGGGAGCACTGACGTGATTTTCGTTGAAATTTCGAATGCGTTTTGGCCACAGTGATAGGACCGAGCCTCGGCAGATTTCAAACCGCCAGATAAACAAACATATTTTCGTGCCTGTTTTAAATGATTTAGTTGAGGAAAGTGAAAACAAGTGTACTCTGTAGACAGTTTAGGTGGTGGGGAACATTTTGATGTAAAGAAGTTGGCGTTTAACGCAAAATTCACCGAAATTCAGGCAAAACGAAACAATGTTGTATCAAGGCTATTCAGAAAAGCTTCACTCCTTGTTATTATTTATTATATACGTATAAAGCTATCACAATGTGGGGTTTTCTGAACAACAGCAACAACCAAATATCTGTATCGAAAATAGGACGTTTCAGGGAGAAAACAACACAAGTTAAGTTTTTTCACACATGATATTTATGCGATTGGGCCTCCTGTGGTTTATATATATTCTTATCTCAAGCGACGTAAGCAGTGCGTTAGAATAAATAACACCTATAGTTCATTTCAGACTCTCCTCTCAGGTGTTCCTCAAGGATCAGTTTTAGGTCCTATTCTTTTAACTTTTATATAAATGACCTTTATTTATTCATACAACAAGCAACTATTTACAACTATGCTGACGATAATACCCTAGGTTTTTTCTCAAGGAATATACCTGATCTAGTGAAAGTTTTGGAAGACGAGTCCAATGTTGCCTTGGATTGGCTAGCTTACAATGAAATGATTGCTAATCCTGATAAATTTCATGCCATAGTTGTAAAGAAGGACAGATCTGACACCACTGGTATCAACATTAGCATTAAGGGTCATAATATAAAAGCAGAATCCGCTGTGAAACTTCTTGGTGTAAAAATTGATAATAAGCTGAATTTTGATCCTCATATTTCCGATTTGTGTAAAAAAGCAGCGAATCAGCTGAATGTTTTGCAAAGATTAAAACGATTTATTGGTTTAGAAACAAGGAAACTTCTAGTCCATAGTTTTTTGTATTCAAATTTCAATTATTGTCCTCTTCTATGGCATTTTTCATCTGCTAAATCTCTGCATAAGGGTGAACGGATACAATAACGTGCTTTACGATTTCAATATGATGATAACAACAGTTCATATGAAGAATTATTACAACGTGCTGGAAGATGCTTTATGCATGTTTCTCGCTTACGTAGCTTCTGTATCGAAATCTATAAGACAATGAAGAATTTAAATCCGTCTTTCATGCAACGGCTACTTAAATTTAAATCCTCTATGAATCTGAATCGCTCAATGAGAAATCTCTATGATTTGCAACATTATAGGCCAAATCAAGTAACCTTTGGCCCTAACAGTCTTAGATCTCTGGGGCCAAAGGTATGGAATAGCCTCCCTAATGAAATAAAATCTACTGAAACTCTCAAAACTTTTAAACAGATTATAAAACAATGGAATGGCATACAATGCACTTGCAATTTATGCCAATTCAATATGTCTTAGACAATTTAGATAGGGTTGGTTTTTTCTATACCAGGTAAACTTAGTTTGTCAATTTAATATACTAGTTTATTTAATGTAACTATGTATTGTAGTGTATGTAGTGTATGTAATAAATTCATTGTAAACATTCGAATTAGATTAGTTTCTTATATTATAATTTAAGAAGCTAGAAATTATTATTCGAATTAAAATAACTTGACAACAAAAAGAGTCCGATTGTAACGTTTTCCTCCTAAAACTTAACGCCTTGCATCCGTCTCTAAAATTTACTTTCGAAAAGGAGCAAAACAACTCTTTGCCGTTTCTCGACGTTTTTGTTCAAAACACTGCTACTGGATTTCTCACCAGTATCTATAGGAAACCAACCTTTAGTGGCCTCTATTCACGTTGGGATTGCTTTAGTCGAAAACAGAGGAAAACTTACCTCATCAACACGCTATTTCATCGGGCACTTATGATTTGCTCTAAATCTCGGCTTGATTCGGAATTGGATAAAGTGCGGTCTATTCTCATTGAAAACGGTTACCCTGAGGACGTCATTTCGGATTGTTATCGCAAGAAGATCGCAAGTTTCTCGGTTGATAAAAAGTTTGGTCCGCAAAAGTGTCCTGTTTACATAAAATGCCTTGGATAGGAAACGTCTCATTGCGATTCGAAAGCCAAATTAAGAAGGCCATTACTAAGTGCTTCACTGCTGCCAACCCTCGGTTAGTTTTTGGCACTCGGAAAGTTCTACCATCCATTCAAAAGGATTACGTATCTACCACACAAAAAAGTTTGGTCATTTATGAATTTTCGTGCCAGTGTGATGCCAGGTACGTAGGTTGTACTACCCAGAGATTAGGTGATAGGATGAAGCAGCATGTGCCAACTAATATTCGTCTGCATAATTTTTAGCAAAGAGAGCAACCACCCCGTGGGTCTAAACAACAACCTAGTCGCAAACATGATTCGGCCATAGGATAAAATCTACTCGACAACCCAATTTGTGCGGAAAATTACAGCGATGATTGTTTCAAAATCATTGGCAAAGCAAGAACTATAAGATATATAGTTTTAATTATTTTAAAGATAATTTTGGACATTTTTGAATGCCTGGCCTACACTCCCCCCTTAGGAGCGGGCCTGCTTGCAATTTGTTCAAAGTAATACGCATCTCATTATACATAGCTGGTATAAGCATTGCTTTAGCATTACAATCCGCAGACCCGCAGTCCTGCACTCATTCGTCAGTCGTCTTTAAAAATTTTGCTTCTTCGTCAGTTTCGTCAGTCAGCATTTCAGTTTTAGCTAGCCTCGATTTAGTTTAGTCCTGTTATCATTATCATTCTTAATTCGAATGCTTCAACGTCAGCAAATCTGATCTCTAAAAAACATTCGCTCGTACGCAAGTTAACCAAATCTAAGGTGAAACAAGTAAAAGAAACACTAGCAAGGCTTGAAAAGATAAAAACGACATACAGTATTGGGCATCAGACAAGGTTTGTAAGATTTTCAACGTACTACACTTCTATTTAGATAAGCTAGTAAAGACAACAATGACCAAATAAATTGAAGGAATTAAATCAATGCCTGCTGATTGTCGAGGAGTCTTTTCCAATCGTATGAAAGGCTAAATTCGAATCCTTACCTTACTATCTATCTAATCGCAGTCATTTAAGTAAAAAAAAACTCTGATGCGTTCACGGTGTGTTTTGCACTTTGTCTCTGCAGGAAATTGATAATGTTGCACGAGGCATATCTAGATATATCTAGATATTAGGCCTATATCTAGATAGGGCCTAGAGTGGTGCCAGAATGAGTGAAGTATAAAACACATTTCATTAGAACGACTATGGATAACCAGCTAGTCATTATGCTGTAGCTATCTGATGCTCTACAAAAAGCGTCTCTTATTTTCGAACCATCCCTTGTAATTTTCAGATTCCGGCATTCCGGCTTTACAGATTTATATAAACGTGGTTTGAATCCAAACCTTTAACCCTATCTGTACTGGGGGTAGGTCGTTTTTTCCTCCCCCGCCCTACCAAACAATCTATTGTAGCATAAAAACGGTGGCATTCTTAAGGATATTAAGCATACTTACTTTTATTGAAATTTAATATTCTACATGTCTACATTATGACATAAATTTTTTATTAATATGACGGCATACATCTTTATGACGTCATATTTCTTAAAAAGTTTTCATAAAACGCCCAACCCCCAGAAAAAAGTTCATCCAAAATACCCTAGTACATGTAGGGTAAACGGTCGGTTTAGATGCCTTTCATAAAAATTACGATTGGCAGCTAAGTTAGCTATAGAATAATAATTTTTACCTTTCTAGTACTTACGATGTTGATTTTGAAAATAAGTTTGAGTAAAACGGCAACTGATTTTATTTTGTGAAACATGTTTCGGATTCATCATCCGTCTTTACAGCTAGCAAAAAAGTTACGGTGTGAAGTATTTATAGGGATAATTATGGAATAATTTACATAAACCGTTACAATTTACATTTCAGAATTGAAAATGCAAGCAGAAAGACCATGATTCTTGAATTCACGAAACCCCTAAGTAAAATTTAACGAAATTTAATTTTGTAGCGAATATAAGTTTGAAAATTGATTAAGGATTTGGCCGTAAAATTGACTGAGGGTGTAAACTTTCATTCCAAGCTGTTTTTTTACGGTCAATTCCTTCATAAATTTTCAAAGTTTTCTTCGCTATAAAATCAACATTGTAAGGGCTAGAAGGAAGAAAATTTGCCTTAGTTGACTTACTTGAAAGTTGACGTGAATATTTAAATAAGAAAAAATTTCGTCAATTTTGTAATCGAGGCTCATTTTTCCGACTTTATAAAAATTGAAAGAAGCCGCTGAACTCTCGAATGATGAACTTATAATGCTTAAATGTTTTAGAACAATGATGGAAGTATCGAAAAAAAGATGGGACGTAAAATTTCATCGTTTCGTCCGGAAAGTCACAACGGTGAGCTAAATTCTATTCAATTTGAGCAAAAAGAGCGTATAATATTTAAAGTAATATTGAAACACTGTCTACTTTTGATGGAAAATTAAGCCATTTCTGTTACATTCAAAATAGCTTTAGCCCTCTAAATGTTGCCCTGAATATAACTGATATTTATGTAAGCTTCTCTGAATCTGCATGCCTCAGATTTGTATTTCTTTCTTACTCGCTGATACAGAGCGCTGGAAGCAAGGCATCGGGGCACCATGTAGCGGTAGCAGAAGCGACAAATTCAGGAAAAAACAATAGAAAATCAAAGAATGTCACAATCGCCCCCCCCCCCCCTACCCATGTGCTTCTGGTTCCCTGCACTGATAGAGTAACTTTCTATTCCTTTGGAAGGAAATTCTAAATATTTGCGTTTCTATTCTGATTTTACAGATGCCAATATTCAATGGATTCGTGATGCTAATCATACTGATAAATTCATTAGTAATTGGTCTTGAAACCGTCGGACAGCTGAAAAGGAACAACGCTAATACGTTTTCAGTATTAAACAATACTTTCCTCTTCATTTACACTTTTGAATTTATCTTTAAGCTTTACGCTGAACCTAAAGGGTACTGGCAAAGCAGCTACAACATATTTGATTTCACAGTTCTAGCCTTGTCATATGTGCAGGTTGTTCTTGATAACCTAAAGGTTGATGAAGGTTCACTAAAAATACTGAGACTCTTAAGAGGTAAGAATTTCAGCCAAGATTCAATGATAATCGTAAAAGCAAACATGTCGAACACGTTTTATGCTCCCGATGGGCATTTAACTTCACTGAACGGGGTTTTCTTTTATTTTTTTAGTTGCACGAACATTGAGAACAATATCGTTTGTAGAAGGTCTTCAAGTACTTGTGACGGCTTTGATTGTTACCATTCGAAAATCTGTGGTCAATGTTGTCGTCCTACTTGTATTGTTGATGATATTTTTTGGAGTTGTTGGATATTATATATTTGGGTATGACGAGAACGGCGACAAAAAGAGATGGGGTAGTCTCAGTGGTGCAATGCTCACACTTTTCACCTTTGTTACCGTGAGTAGGAAAATTTAAATATGTTTTGCAAGTTTATTTTGCATATTTTTAAAGCTTTTTTGTAGCTACCAGCGCTAAATTTTGAGAATTTTTAAGTTTACCATTCAGTGATACAAAATAAGAAAAATGGAGCGATTGTCTTCATATAAAATTATGTAGAGGCATTTATGTGAATAGTTTTTGAGTTGTACAAAACTTCAAAATTGCTATACACAGCGGAATTATTTTCGGGCATACTTAAAAAGATTTTTTCTTCTGACAATCCTCAGAGTACGAACATCAGAAACAGACCGAAGCAATATAAGGCGGCATTTACACCCAGATGCGGCTTGAAATGCACCAATTAGAAAGAAAAGCTGAATTGGCATTGTGTTTTAAACACCAATCAGCTTTAGGCGGGAAGAACAATGAAAATTTGAAGAGTCCAAGTGAGAAAACGAACTCCTTCTGTCTACAAAAAAAACATTTTTTTTGTTTTGATGTAGAAAGATTCTGATAAAACGCTAAGATTAAACTAGGATCTAGCCACTTGGACTCTTCAATTAATTTTCATTGTTCTTCCCGCCTAAAGCTGATTGGTGTTTAAAACACAATGTCAATCCAGCTTTTCTCTCTGATTGGTGCATTCCGAGCCGCATCTGGGTATACATTCTACTTTGTTTATTGTTTCGGTCTGTTTCTGACGTTCATACAGGGGCGGACTGGCAAGGATGCTAGGTTGCGATCGCAACCCGGGCCCTCTTGCTACCGGGCCCTTAATTGATAAATTACAACAAATTAACTTTTCATTATTCATACGAATCATTATTGCTAGAGATTACAATTAATAGAAGTTAAGATGAAATTTTGAACGCAAATATTTTGCATCAGCCTTTGGGGGGCCTATTGTAGGTTTGAGGCTTCACGGCTTCGACACCCTATCCAGCATTAAGTAGGGGGTCAGCTGTTTATGACAGAGATTTTGCAACTCAGATCGGGAAATGTAATATCTATAGAGATTTTTATAATTGCGATAACCAGCGAAAACATTATCGGGCATACTAAAAGGCTCTTTTGTCTGGCACTCCTTTGAGTATGAAAGTTAGAAATAGGCCAAAAACACTTAGACTAAAGCGGAACTTCTATTCAGATGCGGATCGAAATGCACCAATCAGAAAGAAGAGCTAAATTGGCATAGTGTTTTAAACATCGATCAGCTTTAGGCGGCATGAACAATGAATATTAATTGACAAGTCCAAGAGAGACTCTTTCTGTCTACACAGAACCGGCTATTTGGTTTTTAATGTGGACAGATTCCAAAACGCAAAGATGAAACGAGGATCTAGCCCTACCAATTATTCGAAAACAATCCTCGTAATTTTCCACACACTCTTAGTGATCTAATTAATGTTGTCCTATGGCAGAATCATGTTTAAAGGTGAGTTATTGCCTAGAGTTGAAAGAAATTTTTATGTATTGTATGTTTTCCACGTGGCAGTAGCAACGAGTCTCAATAACAGGCAGTAAATAGATTCTAGAAATCATGGGAGATAAAGTTGATCCTTTTGGACTGGCAGAAATTCATTTAAGTGCGACGAAAATTGTAGTCTAGCGGTCTCAAAATGCTCAAAATGGTCATTAGAGCGTTTCTAAGTTATAATTTTCCTAATTCTCTGGCGGAGCACGCCCCTGGACCCCTAAATGGAGTTGCGCCTTCGGCGCACATTGCTCCATACGTTTCCGATTTTCATTTGTGTCCCTCCATTGGTGCTAGCGACCCTACAGTTTATAAAAGTCCCAATGTATTCTGGTACTGTATTACAGAAACGTTGTGTTACATCGAAAGTAATGATTATGCCAACTTAGTAGGTCGAGTCAGCTGGCTACGATATCTCGGTTTGGGATTGGTTGTTGCAAATGAAATTCACACGATGACGATAATGCATCCTTATGGTTTTTTTGAGGGAAGAGCCAGCAGCAGTCAACGTATATAATAAGTAAGCTACTGTAGGCACGGGCCCTTTTAATAGAAGTAGCAACCCTGGATATTCGTTGCCAGTCCGCCTCTGCGTTCATACTCTGAGGAGTGCAGACGAAAAAAGCTTTTAAGTATCCCCGAGAATGTTTCCGCTGTTTATCGCAATTTTGTAGAGACATTTCAATATTTGTCAAATTCATTATTTATTTAAATAATTAATAATTGAATTAATCTGCAATTGAAGATACACTTTGTTTTGCGAAGAAATATGTCGCATGAATGGATTTAAGAATCATGTATTTGTCTTCCCCCGTTGAAACTGTTAATTTTTTCATTTAGTATATGGTGTTCGAAAATGTGGCTGTTCGGACCGGCAATGGCAGATTATGATTTGTTCTTCATCGGTCTATAAAATTTTCCGGCATTAATCGAGCAATCGTTCAATAGCCACATAGTATTGATTCGTTATACGGTTTGTTCATGCACATATGCTTGATTATCCTTTATAGGTACCACCCGGAATTTTTCTTATAAAAGATTTTTTTACAGGCCGATGGATGGACCCAAATACAAAAACGGTTGGATGAAAAATTTTCATATAGCCAATGGTTTACGGTCATATTCATATTCCTTGGTCATTTCATCTTCACAAACTTGTTTATTGGCATCATTATCATGGTATGCTATGATGTGTTCTTTATTACCTTTAATAACTAAACTAACCAGCCTGGGGATTGTAAGTACTCAGGGACGCCGGAGCGATGGTAGGGCAAGGGGGGCGACCAGGAACGTAAGGGCAATTGGGATAAAAAATCAGGGGGTTTGGTGGTACTCCCCCAGGAAATTTTTTGCGTCTACGCCCTTTAGATTGGCTTCAAATGCAACAAAAGTATTTCAACGAATAATAATAATGTTTTTATACGACATTTTTAGGCTTTTTCTCCACATGTACGCATTTCCAAGTGCATGATAATGGCTAAATATCGTATTTAACGTTGTTAAAGTCAATTATCATTGTACATTGAAAGGGCACTTTTGCCCCCCTTGCCCCCCTTAAGAATGGGCAAGAGGGGCACTTGCTTCTCCGCGCCCCCCTCTCCGGCGTCCCTGCGGGATGTTCTTTTAACTGGACTCCACGACCCTACGACCTCACGACCATATGACCCTACTTTTATTATTGATTTTTTTGTCTTCATAAATGGTGAATTCTATGTTGATTTTCATTGAAAAGTATCAAGATGACTTTGATTTTGATTTACAAAACCATTCGGAATCATTTGAGAGGTGAACTTGACTTATTTCAGTATCGTGTTATCCCTGACAGTTAGCCCAGAGGTCAAACAAGCGGTTTGATATGTAAACATTGCTATTCATCAATCTTGTTTCATTTTCCAATGCTATATTACATTACATCGGTACCTGCAATGCTAAATTCTATTTTTGTTCGAGATCGGTAGAAAATTATATTTTTGTCCTTAGAAAAATATTATTTATTTTAAACGGTCTTTCTAATTTGCGAATGCTCACTGCCGAACCAGAAGTTAAGAGCAAGAACAAACTGATAAATTTTCAAATTTCACGTCCCATGTTATAACTGGACTAAATTTTTCATAATCTTTGAGCTTTTTTAATAAAGCTCGCACTAGCATTAATTTCGTTTCGGGTCTCACTAAAGCCTAAATACATAGCTACAAAAACCGTTCATATAAAGAAATGTGTGCACGTTTATAAAACTTTATAAGAAACACCAGGCTGAAATTTGGGTTAAAATTTTTTGCTACCTCACAAACTATTTGAGATGCGCGCAAGCAAAATTCACCAAAATTCACCATTGCCCGGAGACGCATTTTAAACATGTTTTCGAGAAGGGTGGGGGGGGGGACAAGTACTTGAAAAATCCCTTCAAAAACATGAAACAAGCAGGCTGAAATCAAAGCCAGCCAGGTGTTCTTATAAAATAGCTTCTATGTTTACAGTCCCGATTTTAGCTACATTTTGAATTGGTCGAGGGATATCAAATGCATAAATTTTATGTACCTCTAAACGCAACATCACTTTTAACCTTCAAAACCATAAGCCATTCGTAGTCACAGATAAAACTGTTTGAGTTTTAGGTGGCCAATGCGAAAATGCTTCGTTGTGTTGCTCAAGTTTACCTATCATTCCATTGGTGTCAAGCCATGCTGACATGTTAGAAATAACTTCAGGCACCAAAATGCCATTAAAGTAATCCAAGACTCGCGAATAACAATAATGCAAACTGCTGTTTACTTTTGCACAAACCGCATGGATGTCATGATAGCTACTGAAATAAGTCAAGTTCACCTATCAAATGATTCCGAATGGTTTTATAAATCAAAATCAAAGTCATCTTGATACTTTTTAATGAAAATCAACTTGGAATTCACTATTTATGAAAAAAAAATCATTAATGATAACAGCGTCGTTTGGTCGTGAGGTCGTAGGGTCGTATGGTCTTGGGTCGTGAGGTCGCTGAGTCCAGTTAAAAGAACATCCCAACGCAGCAGAATACAGAGACAGATATACAAAATAGACAATTTATCGATCAAAAGTTCTTTTTCATTCAAAATTCCACGACTCCTGCAGCCCATGATGATATCCTCCTTGCTGATAGTATCGGTTCACAGTACTGAATATCCTAAAATCCATAGTACTGAGTACGGCAACTCTCCACAAATACGCATCCTAGAATCCTGAGCATACAAAAGGCATCCCTCCGCAGTACTGATTAGATGTATTGTGAGTGAAAAGGGAAGGAATGTTAAATGCTTGACCAGGGACAAGCTACATCGAGCTGGCAAGAATGCAGAAAAAGCGAAAACTCCTGACGGTGATGTGACAGTTCAACCACCCCCCTCGGATGTCGAAATTCAACCAGCAGAACCTGATCACGACACACAGTCCACTACCTGCCGCCTGAAGGAGAAAATGAAAGGGAAGACGTTGTTGCAGACAATGGTGACATCGAAGATGCTGTTCAACCAGACGGAAGAGGCGTTGTTGCAGACAATGGCGACATCGAAGATGCAGGTCAACCAGAAGGAAGTCTTCTTATTACTCAGATCTTCCGTCCCGTTCTTTGGTCCTGTTTCTCAGTCTTATTATTCAGATCTTCAGTACCGTTCCTTGGTCCTGTTCCGCATTCTTGTTATTATTATTCAAATCTTCAGTCCTGTTCCTTGGCCCATTTCTTCAGTCTTGTTATCATTCAGATCTTCAGTTCCATTCCTTGGTCCTGTTCTTCCGTCTTCTTATTATTCAGATCTTCAGTCCCGTTTCTTGGTTCTGTTCCTCAGTCTCGTTTTTATTCAGATCTTCAGTCCTGTTCCTTTGTCTTGTTCCTCAGTCTCGTTTTTATTTAGATCTTCAGACCTGTTCCTAGGTCATGTTCCTCAGTCTTGTTATTTTTCAAATCTCTAGTCCCGCTCCTTGGTTCTGTTCCTCAGTCTTGTATCTGTTAACATCATCAGTCCTGTTCCTTGGCCTTTTTGTTCAGTCTTGTTTTTAGTCAGATTTTCAGTCCTGTTCCTTGGTCCTGTTCCCCAGTCTTGTTTTTATTTACACCCTCAGTCCTGTTCTTTGCCCTTGTTCTTTAGTCTTGTTATTATTCAGATGTTCTGTCCCGTTCCTTGGTTATGTTCTTCAGTCTTGTTATTATTCAGATATTCAGTCCCGTTCCTTGGTTCTGTTCTTCAGTGTTCTTGTTATTCAGATCTTCAGTCCCGTTTCTAGGTCCTGTTCCCCAGTCTTGTTATTATTCAGACCCTCAGTCCCGTTGCTTTATCCTGCTCCTCAGTCTTTTTATCGTTCAGTCCCTCTTTCCTGTTCGTTGGTCCTGTTCCCCGTCTTATTATTGTTGATATCTTCTGTCCCGTTCCTTTGTTCTGTTCCCCAGTCTTGTTCTTATTCAGACCCTATGTCCCGTCCCTTGGTCCTGTTCCTTAGTCTTGTTTTTATTCAGATCTTGAGTACTGTTCGGGGGTCCTGTTGCTAAGTCTTGTTTTTATTCAAATCTTTAGTCCTGTTCCTTGGTCCTGTTCCTCGGTCTTGTTATTATTCATATCTTCAGTCCTGTCTCCTGGTCATGTTCGTCAGTTTTGTTATCATTCAATTATTCAGTCCTGTTCCTGGGTCTTGTTCTTCAGTCTTGTTATTATGCAGATCTTCAGTCTCGTTCCTTGGTCCTGTTCCTCAGTCTTGTCTTTATTCAAATCTTTAGTCCTGTTCCTTGGTCCTGTTCCTCGGTCTTGTTATTATTCATATCTTCAGTCCTGTCTTTTGGTCATGTTCGTCAGTTTTGTTATCATTCAATTATTCAGTCCTGTTCCTGGGTCTTGTTCTTCAGTCTTGTTATTATGCAGATCTTCAGTCTCGTTCCTTGGTCCTGTTCCTCAGTCTTGTCTTTATTCAAATCTTTAGTCCTGTTCCTTGGTCCTGTTCCTCGGTCTTGTTATTATTCATATCTTCAGTCCTGTCTCCTGGTCATGTTCCTCAGTCTTGTTATCATTCAATTATTCAGTCCTGTTGTGGGTCTTGTTCTTCAGTCTTGTTATTATGCAGATCTTCAGTCTCGTTCCTTGGTCATGTTCCTCAGTCTTGTTTTTATTCAAGTCTTTAGTCCTGTTCCTTGGTCCTGTTCCTCGGTCTTGTTATTATTCATATCTTCAGTCCTGTCTCTTGGTCATGTTCCTCAGTCTTGTTGTCATTCAATTATTCAGTCCTGTTGTGGGTCGTGTTCTTCAGTCTTGTTATTATGCAGATCTTCAGTCTCGTTCCTTGGTCCTGTTCCACAGTTTTGTTATTATTCAGACCCTCAATCCTGTTCCTTGGTCATGTTCCTCATTCTTGTTATTTTAAAGATTTTTAGTACTGTTCATGGGTCCTTTCTTTGTTCGAAGTATTCGAACATTTTGGTGTGGGGTGGCGTGTCACTAACTAACTAACTAACTATCTAACCAACGCTTGAACAATGGAAAACGTGTAAAAATACTAAGCATCTCACGAATGCTCTTAGAGCCATTGTCTCGGCTATTGATCCGCAATTTGCGGTTGTTTTTTCACAACGGTGGCCTGCAAACGGCTTTTTTAATCTTAGGTCATGTGACAATTGTTCTACTGACTGATAATAGCTCACCTGCATGAATCATTTTTGTTTACTTTATAAACGAGGGCAAATTGCCACATTGGTTTAGTTAATGAAATTTCAAACATTCTCATCATCGATCATAGAGGCTGGGCAAGAGCGGCAATTTCAAAATAGTTTTCAAAGCAAATCGTCATCATTATCTTCATCATCGTCGTCATCATCACTATCACCACCGCCACAACCAAAGTCATGATGATGATGATCAATCATCTTCATGGCCACCATCACCTTCATAACCATCATCATCGTCATCAGATACATCATTGAAGTTGTTCCGAGGTCTGAAGGAATGTAATCACCACGACCGCCACCATAACTACCCCTACCACAGTCACCACCACCACCACCACCGTGCCACCACCACAACCATCGTCATCATCAGCATCATCATCATCATTACAGTATCCATCATCATCAACATCATCACCATCACCATCATCATCATCATCATCATCATCATCATCATCACCATCATACTGTAATCATCATCATTGTCACTATCGTCATTGATTTCTTCACCATCATCATCATCATTATCATCATCATCATCATCATTATCATCATCATCATCGTTGTCGTAATCATTAACATCATAACCACCACCATTATCGCCATAATCGTCATCTTCATCGTTGTACATAGCAAAAATCTTTCATTATTTAACCGAAATAGCTGTATTCAATCCAGACTCGTTCTTCGAACATGCCCATAGGGCCTATGTTCTTAGTCTTGTTATTATTCAGACCCTCAGTACTGTTCCTTGGTCCTGTTCCTTAGTCTTGTTATTGTTCATATGTTTAGTACCGTTACTTGATCCTGTTCCTCAGTCTTGTTATTATTCAGAACCTCAGTACTTTTCCTTCGTCTTGCTCCTCAGTCTTGCTATTGTTCATATCTTCAGTCCCGCTCCATGGTCCTGCTTCTCAGTTTTTTATCATTCAGATCTTCAATCCCGTTCCTTGGTGCCATTTTATAAGCCTTGTTACTGTTCATGTTCTTCAATCCTGAAAGTATTTATGGTAATATTTCAGTTCCGTTCCTTGGTCATGCTCGCCAGTCTTGTTATTGCTCGTGTTCTGCAGTCATGTTCCTCAACATTTTCCTCAGCCCAGTTCGTTGGTCTATTTTTTGATCCGAAGAAAATCTTAGGGTGCTAGCCGTCCTTGTTTCGTTGCCTTTGAAAAGATCGATGATAGAAAACGTAGTAATAAAATAGATTGAACGCATTTTCCGTCCATCGTGGAGCCTAAAAGTCAGGTATCCTGGTTTACTGCAGGATCTTGTTTCTTAGACCCCGTTTACCCGGGATCGGATCCGCACGCACAAGTTGGTACGGATAGGCCTCGCGTTTACACGGGACCTGGTGGATCCGATCCCGTTTGAATCTGCTATCCGTACCTGTTCGGGATTGCTTTCGAAAGTGGCCCCGCACAGATCCGATCCCGAAAAGTTCTCGTGTAAACGGTCGGCATCGGATCCAAACGGGTACGGACAGGATTCGAGGCTGGCCGAATAATTTTTCGAGGTTATTTTAACATGGTAGGTTGAACTTTGCTTTATTTGCTTCGCTTTTTTGGAGCCAAAAAACAAATTTCTTAACTGTCTGTACTAGCTCGATCTACTTGACGCCTCAATTTCAAGGCAATTGCTAAATTAAAAATAAAACGTTAGAGCAAAAAATCAAGCTGAATTTGCAGGGAAGATTATTGCTATTGAGCAATCAAGGGCGTGTAGAAATGTCTTCTGCCTTGAAATTACTTAGGGGGCCTATTATAGGGGGTCCAGAAGCCGCAAAACCGCAAAAAATTTAGCTCAAAGCCGTAATCCGCGATGAAATTAATCGCCAAGCCGCGGCCGCTAGACTAAAAACTTTCCGTTGATATAAAAATAGTTTTAACAGCTATTGTTTAGACTTCCACTCCTCCTCATTAACATTAGCTTGTCAATCGACATTAATCCGGTTACTTGGTTACTTCCCTGGTTACTGTACTCACCTATTACATTTTCTAGCGGCACAGAGCCCTTTTCAGCCCGTCTGTTGTGAAATTCAGAATATAGCCGCTGGCCGTTTATGCGATAAAAAGCCGCAGCCGCATTCACAAAGCCGTAAACCGAGGCCAAAACACAGCGAAAGACGCAAGCCGCAACTTTTTCTGAGGCCGCAAACCGTAGCAAAATCATTGCCAAATCCGTAAACCGCACGCAAAATAGGGGTCGAAGCCGCGAAGCCGCAAACCTATAATAGGCCTCCTACTTACAGTTCTCAACATCTAAGTCTTGTTATTTCTCTATTTCAGTGAAACGTTTGTTATTTTGGAATTGCAGGTGCCATTTCAATTGATCAAAACTTAGGTTTGAAGTAAACACAAAGAAAATAGTCACGGCTCCATTTTGGATCCGATCCCATGTAAACACACCTCGAAAAATTTGCATCCGATCTCGTGTATACGGGGCCTTAGTTGTCTTTCAAATGCCCTCTTCCAAAGAGTTTTGTTTGCTCTCAATAACATGCACTTTTGAAATCAGGTAATGGCATTTTATTTAAATTGAAAGGTGTAAAAGCATTTGCACAAGGTGATTCAAATGCCGATTGACTGAATATTCATGGGAACATCGACTTTGAGTCTTTCTAGACCTGGAAAACTTATTATTTTACAGTAAATAAACAATGAATACATGAAAATTAGTAAATCTATTGTCATCTTCTTAAAGTAAAAAGAATTTAACATTCAAAAAGCCAGTAATCTTCGTCTGAAGTGTAGAAAAAAGATTGTAATAGAAGCATTATCTGCAGACAAAAGCTTACCACATTATTTGATTTGGGTGTTGGAAAGTGATTTATGGAGCTCAGTGGGTTGCTTTGAAAGTGATGTCAACTTAGGTGTAATTGACGTAACGTAATAGTAGGAACTGTTGCAGACTGAAGATTTTTGCAATGTTTGCAAGAATATGATTAAAATTAGAGAAAATATGAAAGAAAAGAAATAAAATAAGATAAAATAAGAAGTGATTATGGAAGTATATTGAAAGTGATACAAAATATTTTTCTGTCCCTTTAACTAATATAGGTAGCAGGTAGCAAATCAAGGGAGAAGCTATTTACATATAGCAATATATTGCTCGAATATCTTTCCTTTCTTTCAACAGAGTACTAAAATAATGAAATATGGTTTTTCACGACTTCACAGGACTATTTCAAAGACCTCCCGAAGAAAACTATATCTGCCCTAATTGTCATTGCTTTTAGGTGCCAAATAATTAAGCAATTTTTGCCATCTGTTCCCTCTTATGAATTTCTGAAAATTCTCCAAACCTCCGCTCTCACTCTCCAAACCTCCGGTCCTCGCTTCAGATTTCAGATTTCTGCAAGCTTTTCAACAATTCCTTCATCGGCGCATCGATTAAGAAAATTTAGTTTGAAACAATTAAATCTTATCACATCCTACTGTACACTTATTCCTTTGCCACCCGCTGGTTGAATTTCACTTGAAATGCCAACCCACCGCTTATTGCAACCCCTAGCAGTTACCTAAGAGTAACGCGATAATTTTGGAAGAATCGAATTGAAGCGTTTTATTTCTTTTGAAATTTTAAGGATGCATTGTGTGTTATGCCTCAAATTAGACCTTTTCGGTGATAAATGGAAATGTGAGAAGATATTTGATAATCGGTGCAATTTTCCCAAACAATCTTACAGGGTCTCTTTAAATTGAAGAAAGTCAAAATTCAGTTGTTTTAATCATGATACTTGATTATCTGAGCTATCTTTTTATCTTTTTAAGAATATCCATGAGTCAACAGAAAGATACAATGCAGCGAGAAAAAAAGAAAGAGAAGCTATCTTGCAGGTAAATACGCCCATGTATTACATATCATTTAATTATTAGAATAGGAAAGTAAGTATGAAATACTGATTACATCGATAATGAAAATAACAAAAACAGCAACATACTAAAATATTGACAACAACAACAATAATGTATATAAAGGGTGCGTTCTTTTGGAGCGAAGCAAAAGTTTGATTCAACATTGTACTGTTCTTTGCATTAGCGAAGATACTTCGATTTTCCCGACCGAAAAAGGCGAATAGCTTCCGTAGCAATTCGCTTTTATTGCTTAGTGAACAATAAAATTTTTCTTTTTTCTCTTAGAACTGATTCGGTTTTTAGAACTTGCACGTTGCTTGAAAGACCGAATCAGTTAGTTCTTTTTCTTTTACTCCGGTTCCACGTCTTCGTGGAAAAAAAGCGAAGTAAATCTCTGGTTCGCTTCAAATGAACGCACTCAGAGTAAAGAGAGACTCGATACGTGATAAATATGCTAATTATTCTGTAATAATCATATGTAGATTTCTAGTTATGTTTGGACTTCATTCTAAGTTTTGTAGCGACGCAAAATTTTGATGCAACATTTGTTGCTGGCCCGATGTTGCGTCGTTTTGCCATCCATGTTGCAGTGTGCAACATATTTTGCACGATGCTGCATGAAGTTTGCAAACGGTCAAAATTGGTGCACCGCACAGCATAATGTCACATCGCTTGGCCGGGTCTGGCAACACTTGCTGCACGCACGCATGCGTATAGCAAGTACCTTTTGTGCCAGAAGTATGATTACTAAAGAATCAACATCTCTGATTTGTTCCCAGTTCTTTTCTTGATAGCACAGAGAAATGTTTCATTTGAAAGGTTTCAACATTTGGCCACCCAACCAAATTTATCTTTGTAGCTCACGTCCCCGGGGGCTTATTTGCAAAAATTAATTTTATGACGGGGGCTTATTCGAGGGGAGGGCTTATTCGAAGGGAGGGCTTATTTTAAAGTTCAATGGTTCCAGTGTGTTGTCGAAAGAATAGCAGAGAGAAAGATCTATATACTCTTTTATCAAAATCAGCTGTTTGCCAACAGCCAATAAATGATAGAAAAACCTGTCAGGACAATCTTGTTCAGTGTTTTAATTAGTTGAAAGATGCATTATAGATAGAGAAAAATTCATAAATCCTTCGAATAATTCCCCTTGGGGGCTTATTCGAGGGGAGGGCTTATTTGCAAAAATGAATTCTTAGGTGGGGGCTTATTCGAGGATTTACGGTATAATAGAACCGCCTAAATAGCCCTGCCATTGTAAATGGATTGCCCCGTCTCCCACGTCATAATGTTATTTCGAACAAACGATGTCTTGGTTTAATACGAACATCGGTTCCAGGTTGCAAAGTTGCGAGAGAGGCATTGGGATTCTATTATCTCGCTGGACTAGGCCTTTTTCCTTGGAGAAGAGGCCTTGTTCCAAATACTTTTTTGAGATTTTAGGTAAAGAGAGATACAAAAATTTAGGACAATATGGTAAGGAGAGTTCTTAGCAATCTAATAGAGCTCTTTTTTTGAGTTTAATGGTCATCAGCCCTCCTATCATGCACTGCACTCCAGGGTTTGTGTCGCATCACTGTGATGAGTTTGGTGAGGTGGTGTGCGAGTCTTATTCGTAATCTGTTACTGTGGGTTTGATTCTGACAAAGGCAAAGCCAAACTCGACATGAGAAGCGAGGAGAGTCGCCAGCGTCCCAGGAAAAGACAAAAGGAATCACTTGTTGTTGGTTACATTGAGAGGAGGGAGTGTGGAAATACTGCTAAGGTTAGCCCAAAGATATTCAATGTTTTATCTTTGGTAAGCACAGAAAACCCCTTCTTTGGAAAGACAGCAAACCTCTGTGCCAAGCTATTTCTTAAACTCTCTGTATGCAACTTATGAAAAAAATGAAACTAATGTTTTCAATTTAGAAAATATATGTGAATGTTAGTTGATGTATATTGACATGAAGTCTAAATTTAAAAACAAGTACTTTGGAGCAAGAATATAACGAAGGCCATGAAAAACCTGTTATTTCCAGCATAATTTACTTTCTGTTTGGCAATCTTGTAATCTCTCTTGTTGGAGAAAAAAACAACTCCTGTACAATTCATGACTTGACATAAAGATTTGCCAGATTTGACATTACCATACTTTCAGAAAATTCAGCAGACGTCAGAGGCCTCAAAACAGTTTTCAATTAATTTTCTATTGCTCTTCTTTAGCTAAAAAAAGACTATCTGTACAAAAGACAACGAGAGGACGTCAAGCAAATGCTCGTAAAACAGGCAAGTACAGTTGACATCCGCTATCTCGAAGTCTCAAGGGAAACTGGAATTTGTTCCAGATAACGAATGTTCGAAATAAAGGATGCCCTATATTAATATGATTTTTTTTTGATAAAGTGGCAGGCCAGAACCTATGAACACCGGCAGCCCATCGGAGCTTCAACTGCTGCAAACATGGGTAGCGTATCACCTGGCTGCTGCCATTCCCGCTAGACAAATTTATATATAAGCATATTTTGGTCCTGCCACTTTATCCAATTCAGCAGGAAATTTCGCAAAGTTCAAGATAAAGAGCAGTTTTTCCTGCATGAGAAATCGAAAATTGTTCGAGATAGAGGATGATTTTTTTATACAAACCCATATACCAAATGGAAAGTCATTCGAGATAGCGAATGTTCGAGATAGCGAATTATTTTTCTATACAAACCCTTATACATAAAAGAAAATCGTTCGAGATAGCGAATGTTTGAGATAGCGAGCAGTCGAATTAGCGGATGTCAACTGTATATACTTTTATCAATTTAAAGGATATGTGACAGCATGGGGTGGCTAGAAAGTGGCAGGCTAGTTCCACTGCATGTTGTGCTAAACCACTGGGCATCTATCATTCTGCTTTAAGGCTTCAGTTTCAGACAAGTGATAATGCAGTTTTGCCTCGAATCCCTTTAAGAACCTTTAACTGGTATCATTGTCTCTGCTGCACGCTGGCAGCGGAATATGTTCCAGAAACTAGCAGTTTTGATGTTGCTTATTTCCGAAATTTTAAGACCCACTGCTCTGCTGATTGCAGAGCCAAACTCAAAGGTTTCTGTAACTAAATAATTAAGCCGCCTTTTTTGTTGAATAAGAATAATCTAACTTTATCTTAAAGCTGAGTTTTGCTTGAAGAATGTTGTCGATTTGATTGAGTTCAACCGACCTTGCAGTGCCAATGCAATGCTCATAGACAACTTTCCCTTAATCGCTTTCAATCAAGTTGGTCCACAGAAAAGCTCAACTGAGCTGAATTTTTCCAAAGAAATAAAGCGGTAATGAACTGACCAGATAGTAGCTAGAAATAGCACGACATTTGCCAAATGGCACTATTCAGAACCATGTACTCCAAAACAATCAATTCCTTCATGTGAATTGGATTTTTCCTGCCCAAAACATAGATTTCTACACATCGCTTGATTTTCTGTCGAAAACCAAGATTTTCTTTATTACGTGTTTACCTCTTACTAAGAAATCTTGCTTTAAAAATTGGGTTTAGTTGGGTTATATAGACTGGCAGGAAAATTCAAATAAGCCATTACGAAGTTTGAAGTTTGAAATTTACTAGCGGCTTAAAGACGCTAGCTACTTTATCGAGGCTGAAAATACAGGTAAAGAGTTTTTTTACTTAGCTTATCTATCTTATATGATTTCAATTTGAAATCTTTTATTAATTACTTGTGGATCTGTCCTTTAAATAACCAACTATGGAATAACGAAATATCTTATTTAACAGAAAAACAGCAAATATGCCAACTTTACAGAAATGACGCAAAATTATCGACGTACATTGCGCCACGACGACTTTGTAATAATGACCGATACGTCTTGTGGACTCACATGGTTAGAAACATATATTGACTCTTTGGATTACGGTGATACATATGCATACAGGTAATCTATAATTTATTGCATTCATTATATTGATTATACCTTTTCCTGTTTGAATCCACGTTGTTCCTTGCCAGCTTTCTCTCCTTGCTTTTTAATGAACATAAGCATTTTGTATCACGTGTAGCTAGGTCAGGAAGTAGGTTCGGCAGGAAACTATTCCCCTATACATACAAATAATTTCGGGCAAGGAAAGCAGCAACTAACCAGCAAGGAGGATGAATAAGTCTGGGCTGTATTGTTACTCAAGTGAAAGCTAACTCTTAGCATTTGAATTCAATATTGATACCAACGCCAAGTTACTAACTAACTGAGGTAAAGTCAGTTTTTTCCACCAATGTACCAACTGATACAAGCAATTGCTTCAGTGCGCTTGAATGAATGCTTTCCTGATTAACAAAAATCTTGCCCAGAACAGAACTGCAAATTAGCAACTGCAAATCATTTGACAAAACAAAGTATGCCACAAAGCACATTTAGTGGACAAAGACAGAGAGATAAACAAACCAGAGACCCAAGCAATTTTGCAAATACCCAATACAAGAGTACGATTATTATTCTGGAATCCAAGAACAAAACAACGTATCAGACAGAACTGCCTGAGGGTTATTTCATAAGGCTGCTTTTAGGTTATGTCGAATTTAATGCAAGCAAGATTTATATTGAATTAAGTTCGACATAATTCACCCAATTAAATGCAGCAGGATTTGCCGAAATTAATTCACAAGTTTGACATAAATTCAGCGTTGCCTTATATGGTCACATTTTGGTCAAATATAATCAAACTCGATTTACTGCAGTTAATTAATTAATTAAGACAATTCATTAAATTCGACACGACCTAAATGCGGGCTTATAAAGTCCACCTGAAAGTCGAAACAGAACTCAAAAGAATGCCAATGTTGAGAAGAGTCGAAAGAAACGAATTCAGCTCATCTACTTTATATTTAAAATGGGACCACGTGATTTCTTAAATGGAGCCAACTCTGAGCATGAATCAGTATGCTTTAATTCTGCTGTGTGGAGCAAAACACAACCCGTGCTGTGAAAACGTGGACAATTATAATATTAGCTTTAACTGAAAAACAAAACGTTAATCATGTCGCCATATCTAGTATAATTCTACGAAGAGATTCAGAAGAATGCGATGTTATGAGAGAAGAACGGGGGTGTAGAGCAGGGGGGTCAGGGGGCTCAGGCCCCCTAGTTACTTTGTTTATCTGAGCGAAAACACCCAATTTTCTTTGCTCAATCTCTTAGTGTTATTGTCTTTCATTCTCTAAAAACATGAATGCTCTTGTGATATCAGAATATTAATTATCTTTAGATATTTTATTTTCCTTGCAACCTTATGACACATTGCTTCAAGGTTCAAGTGATTTCGGATTCTATAGCTTTTGATAAAGTAGCTATTTTCGATTATCCGGCGAACTCAGGACAAGGGATTCTCGGATTTACAAAGCCATATAATGGCAGCTTAACCATTAAAAAATTAACAATTATATATTTTTCAATTTTTCAAGACAAACATTCTGTTACATTAAACACTTTTAAAAAATGAGTCACTCATTTGCTCGCTATTTGCTGCCTCACGGCTCACACTTGCCAGCAATCAGTTCCCGCGACCGTTTTGTAAACTGCAGTGACTTCATCTATAGAGTAGTTGAGGTTTTAAAGAGATTTTGTGATTACAATTTGCCTGGCATTTTGAAGATTGAGTGGTTTTTGCAAAGAAAAATAGAACATTTGCCAAATAATCATTTCATAGCTGGAAATCGTTGACGGACCGGATAATCGAAGTCCGGATAAACAAGAGGGCAGCTAAACGGCTAAATGCTGTAACTTGAAAAAACAGCCAATCCAAGTCAATCTGGAGGTGGTATTTTGAAAAGTTTTCGGGGGAGCAATTCATCCTGGAAATGATATTACGATTATTTTTATATGACTTTTCTTCCAGATGTCAACAGTCGCATTTCAATATGGCAGTTAACATTGGAGAAATTCTTGAAGGCCAGAGGAAGAAACGTAAAACTCGGCTGTTTAATTTATCTAAATGATATGGTGTATAAATACCTTGTTTATGATGTCCCTAGCCATATTTCTGAGAATCTCCAACAATGAATTCTACTAACAAACGATTGTTTAGAGTATGTTGGTTGTAGTTTGTAGTTTACAATATCTAGTTTCTAGTTCTTTGTAGTTTGTGTAAAGCGTTTGGTTTGCTTTATGTAAAAGCTTGGAAGCTATAGCTACCAGTTTTGTTTATTTGTCCTTTCTTATCCAAAAAGCCTCCAAGAGGAAGAACAGATCTTAATAACCAAAAAGTACAGTTTTCATATGCTGCAAATCATCGAAAATCGGGCCACTTGTCCAAGTCATCGTCCATATTTTATCTTTATTTCATGTAAGTTTGGTTTACATATATCTTACTGATCGTAATTCGTCGGAGCGGATTTCATCAATTTCATTGGAAGAAACAATCTTTTCGATACTTTGAGATGAATTGTGATAGTCAGGGCTGTTAGAGAAAAAATTTGGACGAATCGTGCATTTTACGATACCAGCATAAAAATTCGTGAACCTTCACAGTTTGATGTCCTGAAAAAGATGGGGTCGGGACCCCAACTCAAAAATGCCTCAAATGCTATTTTTAGCATGGGGTAGTCGGTTCCAGCCCTTTTTGAAGGCTCTTACTGTAAATACCGTTCAAATTATGATATCAGCATGAAACTCGGTATTCCAACATAGTTTGATGCGCTGAAAAGATAGGATCAGATACCAAATAAAAATACCCTTTTCTGCTATTTTTAGAATGGGGAACTTTGACCCAGGCCACTAACGGTGATATTATTATAACTTTGTTGCCATCAGTAATACTGTAATGCGCTTTGTCTACATACGCAGTTTGATTCGCTGAAAAGTATAGGATACTGGCTCCATACGAGAAATGTACCTTTGTGCTATTTTTAGACTGGGGTAATTGGTACCAGTCCTCTTCGTAAGCTACAACAGTAGTTCTAATATGAGTTGAACATGCATCAAACTGGTGAAAAGGGGTAGTTTGACAAGCTGAAAAAGATAGGATATGGACAACGACTGAGAAATTCCCACTTGTACTATTTTTAGACGGGAGTGATTTTACCAGACCTCTGCATAAGCTTTGACGGTAGTTTTGTTATAAAGTGTAGTGCAGGTATCAAACTTTGTGGAAAGGGAGAGTTTGGCAGGCATTGTAATACACGCATTTTGGACACTGTTAGTGTAATGTTTATAATTATAACATCCAGCATAACACGAAAGTAAGTACCGTGAATGAATGCTTAGAAGGACGAGACGGAGTACGTTGTATCAAACGATCAATGGTTACCGTTTTGAGCAGGTGAGATTTCTTTTAAACTGTGATTTTTATAGCTGTTAAGCGAGGCAAAGTAACCCAAGACTGACTGATCCTTAGTTTCGGGTCCACTAAGGATCTTCTTCTTCTTCAAGTACCCTGTTGAAGACATGGACGAGTCCTTCCATTATAGTACTTATGGGAAAGTTTCTGCAACCATTGACCAGACTATGACTTAATATGGTCTAGAAGTTCGTCCTTCGGATTTTCGATCTTTCTTTCCTGGTGATGTGTCCGAGCAACTTGACCTGTCGCTTTTTGACGGCTGGAAGTAGCTTTCGTTGGTAGGCTGCTGCTTGTTACATTACCGTGATGTTGAACCCACCCTTGCCTTGCTTGCGCTATTCTGGCCTTCATTTCTTCTCCCGGTTTCCAGTCCTCCCCAACGAAAGATCCAAGGATTTGAATAGTTAGACCTGTTTTTGCTGCAAGCCGTTTATATCGATCTTGCACTTGGGAACGTCTGTAAGCTTTGTCAGGACCATCGTCTCGTTTCTCTCTGTATTTAGTGCCACTCGTGTCATCCCAGCATCCAGCATCATCATTCTCTTTGAAGTAACAATCTACTAGCTTCTGTAGCGTCCGTGTCACCAGCGTATGTGATGTTCATCATGTTAACACCGCAAATTTTTACACCGTCGTGGTCTTCCAGAGGCCATAGGGTGTGTTAACTGCATATATTGTTGTAGCCTGGCGATTGTAACCAGCCTTGCCTTACACTACGCGTGATGGCAACCCTATCGCTTCGCTGATGTTATCACCATGTCGAATCACTGCCGTTTGATTGTTAGACAGGGGCTGGAAAACTCTTGGAATTCTTGGTTGAAAATATCGAGGGCGGACACCAACAGCATGAGAAATCTGCGCATGACGCGATCAAAAGATACGATGTTTTCCATAAAACAGAGGTACAGATCTTGGCTGACCTGAAAGGCCCGTTGTCATCGATTTATGGATGTAACAATTTCACGTCGTACGCGTTGTGTGATGACCCTGAGGGAAGATTTGAATGTGTTGCTCATGAGTATGATTGTTCGAAATTTCATGCACTTGCTCTCTGTTTCTTTGGAATGGTTTGTTTACCTTATGAAACAGCCTCTTTTCGCAAAGTTTGATGCCTGTATTAAAATTTACAACAAAACGACTGTTTACAACTTATTTAAAGGTCCATTAACAAATGACCACATGCTAAAAATAGCACAATGAACGGGTATTTTTCAATTTCGGTCCATATTCTATCTTGATCGACGTGTCGAACCACCTCTTTTCGCCAAGTCTGGTGCCTGTATTACAGTTTATAACAAAACTACTGTTATGGTGTACGTGGCAGTCTGATGCCAAATACCCCATTCTAAAAATAGCACAAAGGGGCATTTTTCAGTCGTTGTCCATATCATATCTTTTTCAGCGCATCAAATTGCCTATGCAGACCAAGTTTTATTGCAGCATCACTGATTGCAACAAAGTTACAACAATATCACTTTCGGGGACTGGGTCAAAGTTTCCCATTCTAAAAATAGCACAAGAGGTCATTTTTATTTGGGGGTCTGCATCCTATCTTTTTCAGTGCATCAAACTGTGTTGGAATACTGAGTTTTAAGCTGATATCGTAATTTGAACGGTATTTACAGTAAGAGCCTTCAAAATGGGCTGGAACCAAGTATCCCATGCTAAAAATAACATTTTGGGGCATTTTTGAGTTGGGGTCTCGACACTATCGTTCTCAGCGCATCAAACTGTGTTGGAATACCGAGTTTGATGCTGATATCATTATTTGAACGGTATTTACAGCAAGAGCCTACAAAAAGGGTTGGAACCGAGTACCCCATGCTAAAAATTGCATTTTTAGGCATTTTTGAGTTGAGGTCCCGACCCTATCTTTTTCAGCGCATCAAACTGTGTAGGTTCACCAAGTTTCATGCTCATATTATAAAATGCACGATTGTTCCGCTAACAAAAACTGAACATGCGGGACTAACGGTTTTTTCACTGAAAAATAGTAAAGATCTGCAGTGGGAGGTTTTCATTCTATTAATGTTTAGAAATACCCTCAATTATCACGAGGTATCTGCTGCCGTTAAAATGTTGTCAAAAACAACGTTATGCGTAGTATAATTTGTTAATAAACAAAAGCATTTAATTCTTCAGTAATAAAAGTCTTGATAACAATTCAAGGAGCTAGAGAAGCATGCATTGGTGCAAGTGAAATAAAAAATTAACAATTTAGTGTACTAAGGCATTGGTTTCAATGGGGCTCTATCCCAAGGCCTATAAGGCTTAAGGAGTTAATCTAAGAAGAATGTCTGGACATATTTTCAAAGTGAGGTGAACAACTTTCTTTTAAACATTTTCAGATAGGGTCAGTACAGTGACAAGGTTTGGTTTCTTTTAAACATATTGCATAATTGGAAAACTGACAGGTGGTCTTTAAGTTCTGCAAATGACTGTGTCTTGACAATTTATCTCACCGCAAGCTCTATTGTCTTCACTAGGTTAAGCAGTTAGACTAAACAACATTTGCGAAAATGTGTGACCGTGCTACTATATACCAATATGTCTCTTAAATGCCTCAAAACACTCGTAACATTTGTGACATTGTATGTTCTAACTACCATGTATCAATATATCTCCATTGTCCTCACGACTTCATAACATTTGTGACAATGTATGCCCGTGCTACTATACACCGATGTGTCTCTCAAATGTCTCAATAAACTCCATAACATTTGTGACATTGTATGTTCTAACTACCATGTATCAATATATCTCCATTGTCCGCACAGAAAACACAATTGTGACAATGTATACCCATGCTACTATACACCGCTGTGTCTCTTAAATGTCTCAAAATACTCCAAAACATTGATGACACTGTATGCCATAACTATCATGTACCGAGAAATCGATAGAACTCCCCAGTAAACACAAAGACTCCATATCAATTTGTTCAAATTATGACACTATATCATTAGATATTTCATTGAGCATGACTATCTGTACCAACATGTGCCTCTCTCTCAAGTGTCGGCAAGGACGCAACAACAATTGTGACCATGCATGCTAGTGCTAACATGTACCGATATATTACTCCCGTGTCCGCACATACCGACCCAACATTATTATCAACGATGTATGTCCGTTCTACCTGTTATATGTCCGCTGTGTGTGCACATACTCCACATTAGTTTGGTTAGTTGTTGTTCTGTCAAAAATAACAAGATACAAAATGAATGGAAATACCAAAGGAACTATCCGACTGCATTTTTGTTTTATTTAGCAAAGCCAAAAACAATGATAGTATAAAAGGAGCTCATGCCATAACGGGACAGAGAAAAAGAGATGATTATGCACATATACAAAAAATACTTTTAAAACGCATTCAGTAAATCTGCTAGATGCTCAAAACTGAAATATAAAAAAATATGTTGATGAAGTGGAAAATTTTACATTCATTAAATAACATTATTCTTGTATTAGATTTAAGATAAAAATTGTACGAGTTAGTGTGCAACCATTTCCTTTGTCTCATGCAGACAGTAATAGCTTATTTGGTGGGTGTTCTTGAGAGGTGTAAACCCTGACATTTCTTAAGTCCAAATCCTTATTTAACTTGTTATTTGAGTTGAAGTGACTTGACAATGATTTTGGTGACGAATAGTGTCTCACAACATAGAATTCTTTCGGCATTTCTTTAAACGATGATTTATACGTTGAAACATAGTTTTCATTGCAACTCTTTTCCATGCTCTTCAGAGTTTTGTCATTGAGACCAAAATTTGTTGGGGCACCTTTAAAGGAAGAATACACATTATCAAAAATTACACACCACACAGATGCCGCAACTGTACCATGACTGAAGCACTAAAGCGAACAACTCTGTAATTTCTGTCTTGCTGGAGGAAATTGTACTGCCTACACTTTCTTCCTACACTTTCGGTTGTGAGCGGTATCAGTAGGCCATACTTTTTACGAAGTCGATGGGATCGACCCGTATCGCAGCTAGGCCAGGAGTTGTCCCGGATATACCCGGTACTTATTTACCCACCGAGGGATGGTAGGCTGGATTAACTTGCGGCACGAGGCAAGAGGAGGTCAGACGGCATAACCCATTGCTGGATTTAAGCTTAAGTACAACGATCCTGATTCCTGGATGCAGCAAATGAGTTGCTCTAAAACGGAAAATCTTGAAACATAATTAATACCCCGTTCACTGCATCGGTAAAAAAGTAAATTGGGTTGATATTGTGATGTTACTTTCATTTAAGATATATGGACATTTTAATGCTTTTTTATTAACCATTGTCCACCATGTAAAATTAATGTCCCAGTTTCCCCATCCAGCAAAGGTTGGTTTGGCAATGAAGGACCAAACCAAGAGGTCATATGTTAAAAACATCTAGCATGTTGTCTCCAACAGTCACTGTCAAAGTTCCTCGTATTGCCGTTTCAAAAAAGACTTGAAGAGTTCGTATGCGATTTCATTAGTGGAATTTCGTCAGACCTTATATCATTTATTCAAGGCTCGAATCTCATTACTTGTGGTATGCTATAACAGAATGATATACAGAAATCGAAATATACAGTTTTTAATGGTTGGTATCACGTTTAGCAATGCTTTCGGATATCAACTTAATATTTCATTGTATCTAGGAGACATCATCAGCCGTGTTTCTTTACATAATTACTGAAAAGGCCTGGTGATGTCTGCGAAGTAAAATTTTCCTCAAAAACGAATGCCATTTAAAAAAAAGTTTTGAACCAGTTTTTATGGGTTTGAAAATAGTCACCATCAGACAATCGATCCGATACGTTTAGGACCTGATCGGACCGTCTAGTACCCGGCCCTTATTAATGCATTGTTACCACCCATAAGCATGAAATTGAAAGCACCACAAGTACAACTCTTAACCATTCGCAGGTCATTTTTGAGTAATACTGACATCAGTTAAATGTTCAGCTAGTTTAAGATATAAGCAAGACGCAAGCCTTTGTGAACAAAAAATACTAATTAGTGACCATTTTGTCAGAAAAATTGCGCTCGCCGCTCGCCCCATTTCTCCATTGAAGAAATTTGAGAACCACCAATCCAATTTCTTGAAGAACTGAGTAGCAAGAAAGAAAATAACAGAGGAATCAAGATTGCAACAAGCCACTGTTCATAGTGCTGATAGGAGATTTTCTGTGACTTTACTGAGACACAACTTTAAATGTGACACATTAGAGTCACAGCTGGATAAAATTATAAAGGTATAGAGTTCAAATCTGAAGATAAAATGATGGAAAAAAATATAAGAAAAGAAAAATTGTTTTACCTTGCAATGGATGGTCTGATCTTTCAGGTGCCCAAGCTAATGTCCTTCCATCCCAATTTCTAAGTGACGGCAATTTTGACTCTTTCCTTTGCCTTCCATTATAATCTTGATCATACCAGGATATAAGATTGCTGGAAAAGTCTTGGCAAGCTCTACTTTGTGAGAAGATCATAGCCTTATCAAGTCCCTGTAAAGGATGACAATAGCTACAATTTCTAAAGCTCTTTCACAAAATTAATTCTTCATGAGCCACACAGTTTTTACAATTGATAAGAAACAGCAAGTTGAGATTCAGCTTGCATTAAACAATAACTACATTGTACTAAATTTTATATTCAATACTTCGTGAAAAGATGGTCTAGTATCTCTCTTAATTACACACAATAATTCCCGTTTGGCTGACGTGACAAGATCTCAAAACAGCAATATAATTTTCTGACTACTTAATAAACAAGATTTTTGACAGAAGCAATCAATAAAGCATGAAAGATGAAATAACGCAACTTAAAACAGGTTGACAGTCACCACAGCACAATAGAACTGGTCAGTATTTCAATCTCAACTCAATCTCGATTATCTTACCTTCCTTTCACAAAGAGTGCAAAAACGTTTTATGAACGTCAATATTGGATACCTTTTGCGGAAGATAATTAAAGACTAACCCATTTGACAACATTTTTTATGCAGTAGTAAATCTTTCAATATGGTAATGACACAGACATTTTTCTTATTGAAGGAAAAATGAAGAAAAACATTACTCCTCTGCCAAGAAGAGGTGGTAGATGTAAAAAGTTCTCGACGTTGCTAAAACGAGGAACTAAGCGGAACGACCGCAGAATTAGCGGAACAACAACGGATCGACTGCGGAACTAGCGGAACAACCAAGGAACGCTGAGGAACTAGCTTTTCTGTTTACAGTTTCTTAAATCTACAGGCTTCTTAAGCTACAGATTAAGCATTAATTTAAATTTTACTGGCTACAAATGCTATTTTTGATCAATTGCTTTTATTTTGTATACTCTTTCAGACGAATTCATTTGATTTTGACGAAAATTCTTCATATAGTACTAGCAATAGGAGAACTGAGCTGTTAAATTAAAATTGCAACAATGTTTTTGTTGGATTTCATTATCTTCTTGGCATTTTGTCTCAGGAGGTACTATAAAGATAATCCCATAACTTTGGGCTGAAATACTTCCCCTTAAATAAGCTTTGATGAATTGAAGAAAAAGTTACTGAAATGGAATCTGGTTACTAAGAATAAGTATCACACAATTTACATTTAGAATAATGACTCGTTTTGTTATGTTCTGAATTTTTGTTATGTTTGTTCATGAATTGTTATGTTGCATCAGGCTTCATTTCGAAAAGCATAGGCACATTTATTTGTAAGAATAAATGCTTGTTGTGTACATAGTTTGTTGCTGAAAACGTTGTGTTCTCTCTGGTTTCTCAACAAATTTATTCACATGCATATATTCATAAAATGATCCAGCATTATTTATTTTCTGATCCCCATTGATTAAGAAACTGCACTCATCCATGCAAACGTATATGCGTTATCGTTATTTAAATACATAGGCCACATAGGATAGATTTTTCCAAAAGTGGCATACCACAATAGATGGGATTCGAACCTGGACTGCATGACCAGAGAGCCAACGACGTTTCCACTAAGTTATAGAGCTCAATGAAATCGCCGAGTAACTCTCCAAGTCTTACAGCCCAAGGCTCTCCTCCAGAACACATAGGATCTATTTTTCCACAAGTGACATACCACAATATATGGGATTCGAACCTGGACTGCATGATCAGAGAGCCAACGACGTTTCCACTGAGCTTTATCATCAAAGGAATGACCTGGTTCAGCCTAATAGGCAGCTCAGTCCAAGGGGCACTTATTCAACTCAAGGTTGCAAAAAATATAAAATACCCAGCAAGCATCAAGCTTAAATGTCAAGGACTGATTATTATCTATTTATTGTTATTGTTATGATGACCATCATGATATTCCTTGTTATCTCTGCTTGGGAGCACTGTTGGATTGTGGTCTGCCCGTCGTCTTCCTTGATATCCTTATCAGTTATGATGTAGGCTGAGAAGAAGGCCTATACTTTCTTGTTAACCTTGTTCGTAACCATGGACAATAATTAGAAAAATAACAGTATTCAGTTCTGATTTATTTAATTGTAACTTTTGAAAGTTTTGTATTTATTTTGCATCATTTTGCCTTCAACAATTTACAGAATTTTTCCAAGTCATTAAAAGTAAACAGTGAAAGAAGGTTGAAATCTATGTTATAAAGAAGGGATTCTGAAACTTACTTCATTCTTCAGAAGAGCAGATTGTCTACTTTTATTGTCAGCAACAAAATTCCCATATTTGATGAAATCTGTCCTGTGAGTACTGTTTGATTTCATGTTACCAGATTGAAACTAAAAAGAGAAAAGAGTGAAATGTAACAGAGTTTTGAAAACAAGCGATTAGAAAACAGAACGGAACTTATCAAACAGGCAAAAAACAAGGTTTCACATTTCCCATCAAGGTGATCTTGTGACCAGCATACTAAGACTTCTCATTCCAGTTTCATCTGATTTTTGATTAGATAAATCTAATAGGTAACTAATCTAAGATGGCCAACGGTATGCAGTGAAAAACAAAAAAGTGAAATGACGAAATAGCAAAATAACACAATAGCAAAATAACGAAATACACATATTCTTTTTATAAGAAACCCTTAATAAGAAAGCCAGACCCTCGAATGGCCAGAAATTTAAGAAACTCCAATACTGGAAAATTTTTGCCTAGGAAACTTTTCACCTCAGACAGCGAAAAATGCTCTTTTATTTCTTGTGTTTCGTCTGCAATATTGCATTTTTGTGACAAGCAGATAAACAGGAAACTGATATGTATTCAAATACAATCGATAAATGGGTTTGAAACATCATTCAGATAGAATAACTATGTTGCAAATATGGATATTCAAGAAACTCTTAAGAAACTTTCAGTACTCAAAATTTGAAAATTTTAGTATGAATTAAAGAAAAAAAGTTTAAAAAAAAATTGGCCAAAAAATTGTTTTCGAGAAATTACAATTTCCATACTCTAAGGAAAAGTTCGTTTCTACTGTATTCAAGAAATATTGCATGAGTTATTATATCACCAATTATCTTTTTCTCCCTTTTTTGCGCCAGATAGGGTGGACGGGAAACTAGGCATATACAAAAAATTTATACACACTACTCCATTTTAACAAGCACTGGGGGTGCAGAAATGGCCACGATCTTTGGTGCAAAGCAGAGGTTGGTATTAGGCCATTATATTTTTTTATGCATGCAATTGCATGTGTTTTATTATTATTTAAAGAAAACTACTACTTCATTACCTATTTTGCTATTTCGTAATTTCGTAATTTTGTTATTTCGCTATTTTGTTTATTCACAGAATACTGTTAGCCACCCAAGACAAGTTTAAAGCTCAGTATGATTGACAGAATGCTCAAAAGAAGCCTGGAGGCAAAAATTAGTTTATCTTACTAAGACATATTGGAAAAATCGTTTTTTTTTTTCATGGTAGGAGGGGATTTTCTAATATAAGTCTCACATGCCATGCTATTCAATGGCATTGTGCTGTTGACAGCTATTCTCTGGCACTGTTTGTATAAATTTTTGGATTGCTCATGTACAGTTCAGTCCCTCAGTGTGCAACTTTCATTCACTTGATTGCACCGATGAATTGTTGGAGATGAGCTTGCTTTCCAGCCACGAGGGTTTGGGGGGTTTTGAGAGGTGGCTGTCTCAGAGGTAGGCTATTCAACGACCAACAGAGAATCATGGAAAATTGTTTTATTTGCTTTAATGAGTGCCCAAATGTCAGAGGCGAGAGAGAAGCACAAATGTGTGAACAGTTGAAAGGCACAAAAAATAACTCTCTTTTTCTTACCAGGCGGTTTTCTTCATTCCAATTTCCAATGAGGACTCGATTATTATATCTTTGCTCTATACGCCAACCTGGTAACTTCCACTTGCTGGTTTCCATTTTCTTTGATCATCAGAATCTTAAATTTTGTATTTATAAGGTAAGGGAAAATCCACAACAACTGAACGTAACAATTGTGATAAATCTTGTTGTTTTGGCAACTCTGTTGCTGGTAACAACAAAGTTCTCGTAATGGGAAAGAGGCTTGAAGAAAACCAGGCACGCGACGCGCGGTGCAACGCGCATGCGGCTAGCCCGCCCCGGCCCGCTCTTTCTAGGTTTTGTGTCGAAAAACTACACTCAGTTGCTAACATTTCGTCGCAAAACGCCTTTTTTTAAGGAACCAAACCTTTGATCTGAGTTGAGACTGCAGTTCCTCAATTTTCGACAAAATGAGGCTAGAAGCTCTTTATACTGTTGCTTGTCACAAATCTTTGAATTTTTGTCACTACCCTCCTTACTGTCTATATTGTTCAGTATAAGCACCATCTGACCATAGTTATGATCAGACGATGTACAAGGCTCTTTTCACCAAGGCTTTTTCTTCTTTGTTCTTTTTTTAAATTAAGTAAAACTATTCAGGTTTCTTCCAGTGGCGTTCCCAGACTAAAAATACTGGGGTGGACGAAAATTCTTGGGAGTTTGGGGGCGTAGCCCTCGGGGAAAAATTTTTGGGAGCACGCCCTTCAAACGCTCGGAAAAGGTGGTCAACGCCCATATTAAATCAACCTAAGATGAAAAAGAAGCAAGCAAAATTCAACTATTTACTACTAACTTGCAAAAATTATCCCACTGACAGGCATAAGACATATAACAACGATGTAACAACGACGAAAAGTTTTCGAAATTTACTGCATTCAAAATTAAAGACCATGTTTTTGTGACATTTTCTTGATTGCTAAGAGCACAAAATTATGCGATGTTTCACACGATGCCATCTGTGACTGGTTAAGTTGCGCTGATATTCACCAATGCATACAAAGTCGGTAGAAGTGAGCTCATTCCACTTTTGATGAAAATCTTGCGCCCCCCCCTCCCGTGAATATTATTACGGATTTCGAAGAATTGGAAAATCGATGTCTGAGAGAACTGGGGTGGACATGTCCACCCCAGTCCACCTCGTGGTGACCCCACTGGTTTCTTCTCTCTATGCATCTGCGCTCTCATGAGCTTTTCTCTATTCTCACACTAGTTATCCATTCTTTTTTTCTCGCACCACTGCCATTCAATACTTCTTTGAACTCAATCTTTTTGTGAGATATGTTTGAATATAAATTTTTACAGTAAATTCATATACACTCATGCACATTTATGTACACACATATACATTCTGTAAACTTGCTTCATTTTCTAACCTTTAATATCTATTCTGTTATTTATTTGTACAAACCATCTTGTTCTTGAAAAAGTGACTCTTAATACTCTTTCATCCTAGTTTCCACAGTTACAGTTCCTTAAGTTTCCTTAATTTATTGGCAATTTTCAGACTCGAGTTCCTTATAAAGGTGCTGCTTGTAAAAAAACGTGCATTAGACAATGGTTTTTATGTGCGAAGGATGAGCACATTATGTGGGGATGCGATGTCACGGATACAGGTATAGAGAGAGAGAGAGAGAGAGAGAGAGAGAGACCTAAGACGCTCTTTTTTTGCCAAAATGTAACAATAGATTAACTTTGAAGTCGCCGTAAGTGTCGGCATTAATGATATCATTAGCAAAAAGCAATTAATTTACAATAAACATCAATTAGCAGCATTTTCTACTGTGGCGAACTGGTCTAAACCACCGCTTTCTTAAACTAGAGGTCTGGAGTTCGATCCCCGTTTCCGGGTACTCTCAATATTTTTTATGATCGTTTGGTTTTCACTTTCATGTTTTCATACTCGAATCATTGATCGTAACAACTCTATCCGTTTATGTCCTTCAATAAAGTTTTTCATTTTTTAGTCTTTAATTTCAATAGTTTCGTTTACTTTTATATGCTTTCGCGGTCCGCAGGTGCATAAAAGCAAATGAGTACCATGAAAAGAATACATATGGATCATATTAGTATTAATTTACTGGAGATCTGTCCCTCAAATTTCAATAAAAATTTTTCAGGCTGATATAGTTATGACTATGGAATACTATTTTAAATACATTGATTATGATTGAGTGAAAATCACGGCTGGGCGAAATTTACATGGACTGCACGTGAAAGTCGACATAAACATGTTTTCGAATGGCAATCAACTGTTAAAATAGCTATTAGTGGTGATTACTCATTGGCAATTAGGTCGGGAGATAGATTCTTTGTTTTGTTTATCGAGTTGATGCAAGTTTATGCCAGAATTTCTATTACGCCACAAGCTCTCTCCGTTCTCTTTTTTGAAAATGACACAAAATCTTATAACTATATATGCAAATTTGGGAATCGAGAACGGCCCATTGCTTTCCAGAATTGAAGGTGAAAGTGCTCGCGAGATTCGAGTGAACGAAATTACGATCAGCAACACCACCAAAATCATCATTATCATAATCATTGACATCATCACTGTCAGATTCAGCATGTTATTATCATTATCGTTGTCGTTATTGTCATGGTCATGATCATTGTGATAATCATGGTCCTCATCATCATCATCATCGTCATGGTCATGATCATTGTGATCATTGTGATAATCATGGTCATCAACATCAACATCATCGTCATGGTCATGATCATTGTGATAATAATGGTTATCTTCATCATCATCATCGTCGAGGGGCAAATCACTCCCTAAAAAGTGTACGTTTCATTTTCAGGAGGAGCACCTTCAGCCTGCTTGATTGGAGGGCAATCACAAGTAATAAGAACATCTTATGTTCTCTCGCTCGACCGAAATTCTTTGGAGTCGCATGATGTGCAGCAACCTCTTTAGATGGTTTTACTAATCTGAAAGGTTTTGCCTGCGCAATAAATTGCGGCAAGTGATTGGCCAGGGACGCCAGGGAATCATATCTCCGCCAGACTTCTGTAATTCTGCAGCGGAAATGTAGAGTGGAACAATAGACGAGAATCCAGAGGAAGAAAAAATAGGATCGTTGATGAATTGGAAGGGAGAGCTGCAAAAATTTCATCTTTTTCAAAATCTATTCCGTACAGATTCTTTAAAAATGCCTTTTAAATTAGATGGCACATTCTACAACTTTGGACTTTTTGTGTACACATTGTGACAGAGAAGACAAAAATTGACGTCATTAATTTTATCCAGGTGTGCAATCCAAGTTATTCCAATTCAAATAAACATCAGGAAAAAAGTTGCTAATTTGAACAATTTATAGAAATCCTACAGAAATTCTATAAATAGCTAAACAGTTAAAAGTAGGAAAACGAAATTAAAATTGACAAAATATTAAAAATAGCAACGCTATGGCAATGTCAGAAGGACAATAATCGATATCATAATCGTCATCATCATCATGGAAATCGTTGTCATCATAATAATCATTATCATTATCGTCATCTTCATCATCATTATCATAATCATCATAATAATAACAATAATAATAATCATCATCATCAACGCAACAATCATTATGTCGTTCTCATCATCAGCGATATCATCATCATGATCATGATCATTGTCATCATTATCATCATCATCAATCATGGTGATGACAATGATGATAATGATGACAATATTCAACGTGATCATCATCACCATCATAATCATCATCAATGCAACAATCATCATTATGTCATTATGTCATTCTCAATGTTATCATCAATATCATCATCATCATCATCATCATCATCATTCATAAGCATTATAATAATAGTGACTCAAACTCGTTTTGTCCATGTAGCCAGCCGCCTTAACCAAATCTTGGATTAGCGAATAATATTCGGAGAGACAACTGGTTTAGAATTTCAAACTTAGCTTAGGCCATAACAAATAACGTTCGCAACAAGCATGGTCAAGTATACAGCTGAATGCAAAACAAATGTTTTCGTTATTCCTTTTATTTATAATTACAAACAACGTGTCAGGATCACCCATGATTTTACAAAACTTAATCAATAAGTTACTCTGATTTTCCTTCAGGATTCCCAAAATATGCAAAAGGCTTCGGGAATCTTCTCGACAACAACTGAGTCACATCCTAATTGGACGAAAAAATCTAATTATCTAAATAAGAACTTCGAAAACTTCTGCCAAATACTCGACCACAATGAATCATCTACTTGTTTACAAATTCCGTAATTGTCAAATAGTTTGTTTTCATGATGACCAATTACGGTGACTTCGAAGTTTACCGCCTCATATTTGTGACTCATCTATTGTTACGAGTTTGGCAGGAAAAGCGTCTACACACATACATACATACACGTTTTTATGTTTGAAGAATGAAAACATGATTTAGGGGTTTTCGGCAAACCGGAAGAAATATACCTACCTAGATAGATAGATAGGAATCAGGAATGTTGTAACAATAAGATCGGAATTTCTATTCTCTGTGCACACAATTTAAACAATCATTGAGTTGATTAATTATTTTAATTGCAATTCAAATGCATACAATCAAAACAATCGAAGAGGTTGTTCCCAGTCTTCGAAATTTGGCATCAGTTTGAACAACAAACTCATTAGGAAACCACTAGCCCATGCCCGTCTCTGACCACCGCCTCGTAGAACCTCCGCCTCAAGAACCTCCACCTCAAGGTCCTCTGCCTCAAGGACCTCTGCCTTAAGAACCTCCGCCTCAACGAACTGTGCTTCTCTACTTAGCTCTTAGTTTCTAATCTTGAGAATTTTTCCTTGGTCCTAGTCAAGGGTCCATTTTCCTAGTACCAATCGCAGTTCTGTTCCTCTGTTTTAGTCCAAGGTCCTTAGACCACAATGATGTTCCTAAGTTTGAAATTAGTTAGTGTACAGCAGTTTACTTTGTCTATGGCCTGTTCCTTAAATAGTCCTGATATAACTGATGGTCTCCCGTCCCATTCCTTGTTCCTGTTCCTCAGTCTTGATATTGTTCATGTTCCTTAGTCCTAAAATTATTCATGGTCTTCAGTCCCGTTCCTTTATCCTGTTCCATAGTTCTGAAATTATTCAGGGTCTTCACTCCAGTTCCTTAGTCTAGTTTGTAAACTTTGTTATTTTTCACATTCCTTAGTCCTGAAATTATTCATGGTCTTCAGTCCCATTCCTTAGTCCTGTTCCTCAGTCCTGAAATTACTTGTGGTTTTGAGTCCAATTCCTTAGTCCTGTTCCTCAGTCCTGAAATTGCTCACGGTCTTCAGTCCCATTCCGTAGTCCTCTTCCTCAATCCTGACATTACTCGTGGTCTTCAGTCCCATTCCTTAGTCCTGTTCCTCAGTCCTAAAATTATTCATTGTCTTCAGTCCTGTTCCTAATTCCTGTTTCTCAGTCCTAAACTTATTCATGGTCTTCATTCCCATTCCTTTGTCCTGTTCCTCAGTCCTGAAATTACTCATGGTCTTCGGTGCCATTCTTAAGGCCTGCTCCTCAGTCCTTAAATTACTCATGGTCTTCAGTCCCATTCCTTAGTCCTGTTAGTCATTTCTGAAATTACTCATTGTCTTCAGTCCTGTTCCTAATTCCTGTTTCTCAGTCCTGAAATTATTCATGGTCTTCAGTCCCATTCCTTAGTCCTGTTCCTCAGTCCTGAAATTACTCATGGTCTTCGATCCAATTCTTAAGGCCTGCTCCTCAGTCCTTAAATTACTCATGGTCTTCAGTCCCATTCCTTAGTCCTGTTCCTCAGTCATCAAATTACTCATGGTCTTCAGTCCCACTCCTTTACCTCTTACTCAGTCCTGAAATTACTCGGTCTTAAGTCCCATGCCTTAGCCCTGTTTCTCAGTCCTGAAATTATTCGGGGTACTCAGCTCTCTTCCTTAGTTCTCTTCCTCGGCGTGCTTCTAAGCCCGTTGGTTAGTCCATTTTTCCGTTTTGTGGAGATTTTTAGCTTTCTAGGCGTCCTTGTTTCCTTCCCTCTGAAATGATCCTTAATAAAAAGCGTAGCAATAAAAGAGATTGAAAGACGCATTCTCCGTCTGATCATGGAGATTCGGTCCCGTGTCAGAAGGCGGGTTTACTGCAGAATACTGTTTGCCTTTTGGTAGTTTAGTAGTCCTGTTTGTCTTTTAGTAGTTTGATAGTCCTGTTTCATACTGCATAGTCAGAGACTGCTATCCAGCCAGCTTATACTTCAGGATGACATTTGGTTTTGTTGGCTTTCAAATGCACTTTTCACAAACGCTTTCAAAAGGTTTTTGTTTTGCTTTGAATGAAACGCAATTCTGAATAAGTTTTTGAAATCAGGTAATGGCATTTTGTTTCAATTGAAAGGGGTAGAAGCATTAACACAATGCGATTCAAGCCGGTTGACTGAATTTCCATGTAAACATCAACGTTAAAACCTTTTTAGATCTAGAAAAGTTGTTATTTCCCAGTAAATAATCCAGGTATACATGAAATTTAATAGATTTATTCAGTCAGCTTCGTTACTTGTGGCCATCGTTATGAAGTAAGAAGAATTTAACATGCAGTAAGCAAGCAATCTACGTCTGGGGTGTAGACAAAAGATTCTAATAGGGCAAGACAATGCCTTGTGACAAAGGAAGGGGCTTTTCACCCGTTTACCCCAGAAACGGTAGCAGTTAGGAAAGATATGGCAAGCGATGGCTCAACTTCAGAATAGGTTGCAGAGAAGGGTGCAGGTTTGAGAAGCGTAACATAAACGGCCAGGGAGGAGATACTCTGACAAAATTGTTACCTTGACTACTACAAAATTAGTATATAAGACTAGCTCTTGCCCGTCTAAGACCACCGCCTCATGAGGACCACCGCCTTCAATGAACTCCGCCAAAATAGCTTCCACCTCAAAAGCAATGTGCATTGAGGTAGCTATATTTGCTGTTAATCTAAATTAGGATCTTAATCCAAATCTTTATCTTAAACCTTGATCTTGATCTTAATCTTATTGTCAGCCTTAGTGTTAATGTTAGTGTTCAACTGAAATGGAATCTTTATCATAACTTCTACCCAAACTGGAATCTTAATCTCTTAATGTTAATCTGAATTTAAATCTTAATCTTAACTTTAATCTTAATCTTGATCTTAATCTTATTCTTGATCTTAATTCTAATTTTAATGTTAATGTTAATGTTAATCTTAATTTTAATCTTAATCTTAGTGTTAGTTAATCTTGAACTCCACCTGAATATTAGTCTTAGCCTGTGTTAGTGTTGGTCTAAGTATCAGTCATTCATTTTTTAAGTTAAACTTAAAGTTATTTTTAATTTGTAAACTGGAGCTCATTTTCAAACCAGTCTTAATCTGACTTAACCTTTATGTTAATCTTGATGTAAATCAGAAATAACATTGAAACTTAAAATTGATGTAAATGTTGCTCTTAATCGCCGCATGCAATCATGTCAATCTCAAACTGTATCATCATCTTAATTCATCTTCATTCTCTTAGATGCAAAATAAATGCCCCCTCCCTGTTTATTAATTTTGAGTTTTTTCCCCCACCTTATTAGGACCTTATTAGGACCCCTTGTTTATTAATTTATTAGTTTATTAATTTTAAAAGAAGCAATTTCACTTGTGAAAAGATTAAACTATGTTTGTTAAACTTCCCCCACCACCGGAACTTATTAGGACCCCCCATTTATTAAATTTTCCAAAAAAATCCCTCCCCCGTTTATTTGGCACCTAGGAGTATTTAGTAAAAGTGAAATTAATCTTCAAATTTAAAATAAATTTTAATATTATTCATAATCTTCAGCTGTTTAAACAGAAATCTTGGTTGAACATAATGTTAAGATTGCCAACCCCCCATTTATTAATTTTCGAAGAAATAATTTCACTTGTGAAAGGAGTAAACTACGTTTATTAATTTTCCCCACCCCAGACCTTATAAAACCCCTGTTTATTAAATGTTTGGAAAAAATTTCCCACCCCCTGTTTATTTGGTACCTAAGAGTATTGGTCTTAATGTTAATATTAGTAAAAGTGAAATTAATCTTTAATTTAAAATAAATTTTTATATTATTCTAAATTCTTCAGCTGCAATAAAACTTTAAATTAAAATCGAAGATGAAATTAAAATTATAATGAAAACCAAATAAAAAATAAATTTATAATTGGAAAAATATGAGAAAAGAAGATCTAAAGATTTAAGTCATCCCAAAAAGCCTTCTAGTTTAATCGAAGTGACTTTAAGACAATCTAAAGAAATGTAAACTATTTAAATCACGAAAAGAAAAACACCAAAAATTTGCCCTTGAGGGGATTTGAACTCCAGCCATTCTGTGTAGCAGGCGAGCATTTAACCACTCGGCTACACATCCATACCGCTTAGCGGAGGATAATCTCCTAGTGGTCCTTAAATTCATGGAAGGGAACAACAAAACACGTAAAAAAAATATGTCTAGCAAACTTAAAAATTACAGGGAAAGCAAATTTAAGTTACCAGACGTCTCCTTGGCCTTTTGAAAACATTTCAAACACCAAAATCAAAGTAATAAAAAAATTCGAAAGGAAAAGATGTTCTCCGGAGGGGAATCGAACTCTCGACTCTGCATCGAAGCTCAGGAGACACGCCGCCTTACCGACCGTGCTATCGTGCCTTGTTGCGAATAAGTGATAATCCTCCTGCAGAAAACAATTGGGCGATGCTTAAAACAGGCACCAATGACGCACTTCAAAGATGGGTTAGCCCCAGTTACCCCAGAGACTACAGGAGGCATGGAAAAGTGAAGGCGCAATGGCTCGCCTACCCCACGGGCGGCAGGTAGTGGAAAAAGTCCCATCAGGGCAGCCTTGACGGCCCGGGAGGATGAGCTGCCACAAAATCGGTTGCTAGGCACTTACCATTTTAGTATATAAGATTAGCCAGCATGCGTTAAAATCTGGAACAAACAGAAAAGCTGGGAACTCGTGGAATGAGTGGGAATAAACGGAACTGAATGGAACCATTGTAGGCATGCTGAAACAAAGTGGGAATAACTTGGAATCGGAGGGAACAAAAGGAACAAAGTAGAAATCGGTGGGAATAAATGAGAACGAGAGGTGACAAGGTGGAACAAACAGGGAATCACTGAAGAAGATGGAGGAACAACTCAGAAAAAGGAAATTACCGCAAACAAGCGAGAGCAAATTGATACTAAATGGGGATCAATGACGATTGCGGGTGAAAGCAGGAACAAAGCCTGAAACAGCTAGAATCACAGGGAACAATTGTGGAGATTTATCCACACTGCAAGCTGCAATGTTTAGGCTCATCTCAGGCTGATCTTAGCTGATCTCATTCTTCAAACATGGCTAATGGGTACCTTTAATTTATGGTTGAAGAATGAAAAAATCTTGTAGGGGTTTTTGGCAAACCGGAAGAAATACATATAGATAGATAGGAATCAGGAATGTTGTAACAAAAGATAGGAATTTCTATTCTCTGCGCACACAATTTAAACAATCATTAAGTGGAATTAATTATTTTAATTCCAATTCAAATGCGTACAATCAAAACAATCGAAGAGGTTGTTCTGAATCTTCGATATTTGGCATGAGTTTGAACAACAAACTCATTAGGAAGCCATTAGCCAGCATGCGCTAAAATCTGGAACAAACAATTAAGCTGGGAACTCGTGGAATGAGTGGGAATATACGGAACTGAAGGGAACCAATGTAACATGCTGAAACAAAGTGGGAATAACTTGGAATCGGAGGGAACAAATGGGACGAAGTGCGAATCGTTGGGAATAAGTGGAACAAACAGGGATTCACTGAAAAAGATGAAGGAACAACTCAGAAAAAGGGAAATTACCGCAAACGAGCGAGAACAAGTTGAAACTAAATGGGGATCAATGACGATTGCGGGGGAAAGCAGGAACAAAGCCTCAAACAGCTAGAATCACAGGGAACAAATGTGGAGATTCTTCCACACTATTTGTTGCAAACTGCAAGCTAATAGGCTTATCTCAGGCTGATCTCAGCTGATCTCATTTATCAGACCTGGCTAATGGGTACCTTTAATTATGTCCGAAGGACATATTCATTGTGGTCAACTATTTGGCAGAAGTTCTCGAAGGTCTTATTTTGATGATGAGAACGACATTAATGATGATGATGTCATGATGATGATGGTGCATAGAGATGTGAGTTGATTAATGCAATTCCTACGGTTGCTTAATGTTAGTATGAATTAGTGTATACCACTATCTGTTGTAACTAACAAAAAAAGAAATATATCATATCATATCATATCATATGACGATGGCAATGATGATGATGATGACGATGATGATGATGATGATGTGGTGATATGACAATGATGCTAATGATGATGTTGATGATGATGATCATGATTGTGCTGATAATTATTGTCCTTGGGACATAGCGATAGCGTTGCTCTGTTTTTACAAGGAACACCTTTATAAGGAAGTCGAGGCTGAAAATTCCCAAAAATTAAGGAACTTTAAGGAACTGCCGAGGCTCGGATGAAAAACTAAGAATAATTTTTTTTCAAGAAAAAGACGATTTGTGCAAAAAAATTGCAGAATAACAATGTATTTCCCATCGTTCTTCCAAAAAAGACTCCATTTATATTCAAAGTTAGAACAAGAAGCAAGTTTATATGAATTTGCTGTAAAATTTAGTATTCAAACATATATCACGAAAGAAACAGCATAAGGAACTTCAGCCTCATTTTGTTGATAAATTAAGGAACTCCAGCCTCAACTCAGAGTTAAGGTTCCTTATATAAAAAAAACATGTATACATATATACATGCGTTCCACGAACCCCCTCTCATTATGTCCTTCGGACATAAAAACTTGATTCCAAATAAAAAACTTTTTGATTATTTGGAGACTCTTTCTTAAGTAACCTCAGGTTGATTGCTGTAAAACACAAGATACTTATTTCCATGTAGGTATTTCTTGGGTTTCCTCCGGTTGTAATTGTTTTAATTGCTTTGCATACTTTAAAGTGCCAAGAGTCCCAGAAACAACCTTAGAAGAATTGCCATGATGTGATCTTGCCGGTCTAAGCAGTAATGTGTGGACACTAAGGGCGTATTTTTTGATCAAATCTTGTTTTCAGCAGACACTTTCTCTTTCAGGTAGAAACCATTTTTTTTGGTACCATCTTCTGAAAACGGCAGGTTTGTCAGGCCTCCAAAACCTTCTGCCCCCGAAGCTTGAAGGTTTCGCAGACTTCGCAAGGAATCTCGTTTTGACGTTTTTTGGCATCCCTTAAGAACGGCGCATGCTCAAAAAAATTTCACAAGGGTGACAACCAAGGAGACGGTAACCTTGTTGCGTCAGCCTACGAATTTCGGAAACCGTGTTTTTTTGGTACCGGAAACTTTTTCCTGCTAAGTCTACCGTTTTCAGAATTCGGAAAGTCTGCTGAAAAATGAAGATTACCAAAAATACGCCCTCTTGTAGTTGGCTTGGACAATTTCAAGATTGTCACCAACCTTTAATGCTCAATTTCGACCTCCGAATTCGTAGCTTTAAGTCGTCATTGCGAACTTTATTGTTCTTTCTTGTAAAACAAGAATGGAGTATATTTTCATAGCATTCAGGGAAAGTTCGTTACAAATTTTGCATATTCATATAAGGACTGGCCCTATTGAACATTTGAGTTGAACATTTGAGCCAGTGCCAGTTTTATTTGCAAAGTCTTTTGCCAAGAAATTTAACATCTTGAACGATGAAATGTAAACACGCTGATGATCCAATAGAAGCAAGACTAAACCAAGCGGTGTAATATGACCACCCTGCTTTCCAAGGATTCTTCAAAAATATCACTGTGAAGCAAACAAGTGCCAAAGAAGTCATCAGAACTAAAAATTAAAGATGAGAAGAAAGAATTATTCAGGGGAATTACTCAAGGCCATCCAGCTAACTCATGTGATGATAGTGGCTTTATATTCTATATTTTCATCCTTTTTATTAACATCCTTATCATCCTTATCTACCACAGCACGCAAAAACTACCACCGCAACAAGCAAAGTAACCCACCACATCAAGCATAATAACCCACCACAGTAGTGATTATCTACCACAGCAAGCAAAGCAACCACCACAGCAAGCATAGTAACCCAATACATCAAGCATTATAACTCGCCACAGTAGTGATTATCCACTACAGTACGCAAAAACTACCACCACAACAAGCAAAGTAGCCCACCATATCAACAGGGGTGTAGAGCAGGGAGGGTCAGGGGGCTCAGCCCCCTAGTTATTTTTTTCAAGCTTTTGGGGGGGCTAGAGCTTCCCTAGTTATTTTGTTTATGTGAGCGAAAACATCCAGTTTTTTGCTCAATCTCTTAGTGTTATTGTCTTTCTTTCCCAAAAACATGAATGCTCTTGTGATATCAGAATATTAATTATCTTTAAATGAGGATCAATACCAACGCAAATGAAGCCTTCAGTCTATGACAATGGAGACGCCATCATAACTCTTGAAAAAGACAAAATTTAAATACGGTCAAGCGGAAGGTAGTTTAAGTTTCAGATGGAGAACAAAGATATCATAAAAAGTTTTGCATTTTAAAACACCTCTCAGGTAGCACAGATAAGTCTCCAATGAGTTGTATGATTAAACAGTCCACGATGAACAGGGTTAGCAAATATTTCCATCATTGTGGAGTCGCGGAGTAGAAAGGGTAGGTATCTTTTATCTTATTTAATAAGTAATTTGTTATTTGTAGCCTACTCGTATCAATTTTTAAAGATAGAAATAGAAGAAAATAGTACCTGATGTTATTTCAATGCCTAGCACGGCTGTTACAAGTATTGACCTTTTGTGCAATGAAGCAACCAAAGACGCTACATTGCATAATATATTAAGCACGACTGCTTCTACCAGCATACCATATATGATTTCCAAATGCCCTGAAAGTGAATTCAATAGGGAGATCAATACTCAGATCTCTATTGAGGCAAATTGTATGAACAACATGCGAAAACAAGAGGATGCATCTAATATAATGTAGAATAAGTATGCGCCACTTGAAATTGACTCTAAGCAATTGCAACTTAAGCAATGTGATGGCATTATTTACATTAATTTGCTGTCTACTACATACAAATTATAGGAGTATCTCTTTGCTATAAAGTTAAGTCCCATTTAGCACCTTGTGATTCAGGACTGCAATCTGTTATGGCAAATTTGACAGCTTTTATTTATTTGGGAAAGAGGAATACAATTCAAGAATCGTTTCCTAGACATTTATTTCCTCGTTTCATTGACATGACGTCAAATCAGTACGGAGCAATTGCACAGACATCGACGTTCATAGCTACTTCGGAGTGCCAGACGTGAATTTCATGACTGCTAGCTTAAATTCAGACTTAACAATGGCAATGGCTAACAACTCGATGCTTTGACGCACAATGGCATTTTGTTTGCAATATTGCAAGATGAATTAAATTCATTTAGAGCACATGCGCAATAGCAGAAAGGAAGACGTTCAATACAGGAAACTTACAAAAATCGAGCTTTTCTGGACTGTATTTCTGATACACAGGCGCTTCGCGCAGCTCCGCAGCAAAAAAGTGTTAACAATACACTTTGGCAGGCCCATCAATATTCAATACTCCGTCGAAGATAGAGCAAAACTTAGCAATTTCCAAACAAATGCATTGCGTGACTCGGCCCCTTTTTTGAGGGCCTTCATCTAGAGGGAAAAAGTTCATTTGTACCAGAGAGGCCATCCTGTTAGTTCTGCCACAATACATAAAAGGAGACTAATGCCACTTATCAATCAAAATTGAATAAATACGCCACGGATGACAATTGTTAAAAGACAAGTAAAAAATGCTGTCCACATACGAGTCTTTCTGAAATTCCACAGCTAAATATTTTCTTACTTTAAAAGGAACCAATAATGGAATAGAATCCTAACTTTTGAGGAGCTGGGTACCACTTTCTTCATGTAAAAAATGGATCTATCATTTTTGGATCCAAATGCATCATGTATGTAAACACTAGCTGTTTTAGGCGCGTCCAACAAAAATTCTTTCAACCGGCCTCAGAACATTTACACTATTAAAACAGCGATTTTCAACCTGGAGGTCGGGTGCATTTTTTCGAGGCTTAGCGAAAGCATTGAAGAGCGGAAAAATTTCAAAGCTTCAGGGTTAGCGTAAATGCTCAAATAAACGCCTCTTAGTTTTCGAGATTTTAAGAGGGGCATTTATTGAAGACGCGGAGGCCGGGCGTTTATTAATTAACTAAGAAGTTCGAATATTCATTTTTACGTACCTTTATTTTGATTATAAACTCTAATAAACGCTCCATTATGACTGAAGAAGGGTGCGTTAATTAAAGACGGGCGATTATTAGAGACTGGGCGTCTATTGAGTTTGTCAATATTCTAGAGGGGCGATAATTAGAGACGGGCGTTTAATAAAGACTGGGCCTTTATTAGAGCAATTACGGTATTCTCTTTCATAGGTTACGAATAAAGAGGGGGTCTTAATAAACGGGATGGTTGGAAAATTTGGCGAGATAAAATAAGCGGAGGTTTCGAATAAACGGGAGCTCTTTGTTTATTTGATCAAAATGACGTAAATTTATCAGAATTGGCTTTCGTGAATTTGGGACCTGCGAGTAAGTAATCTGCTCTAGAGGGGATGTGCCTCTCTCTCTATCAATCACTTCAGAAATGTAGCTTCGTTTGAATACCCGGCACTAAAAAAGTTTTCTTCCAGGCTGCTGAGAGGTCAAAGATTCAGAATTCGAAATTTAGACAACAATAGATATTTTCAAAACAAATTGATTGTAATTTTAAAATAAATTTGTTTTTGGATTGACGGGATATAAATTAGCCCCGACGACATAATAAAAAATTCTGAATGAATATCTTACCTAACTGAGCAAAGGCAAACTTTGATCTTGTGATACTGATGCATTTGATGATGATTTTCGATTTATCACATTCTTCTTTCAACCCCTGAATAACATGAATAGTGTTATTTGCAGTAAATTCACGCCAATGATCAGTCCCCAAACATAAAGTAATGCTTATTGTTCCAAGTATCAACAATGACGTAGCCAAGATTGCAATTAAGTGGTGATTTTTCTTTGCCACAACAAAATGCAGAGACGGTGGATATCTGAACATTATTGAAAATGAAAACGAGAGAAATGGAAGACAGATCATGCAAATTCGAAGATATCATCGCTGGCTTCCTCTTGGAAATCGACCATTCAAAAAATTCTGTATGACATTATGTGCGGTTGAAAGCCTTTTGTTAAATTTTGCCGCTTTATTAACTTTCAATGATATGAAATGACCCTTGCCTACGCAATGATGAAACAGGGAACGCGAACTTGTACCGCAATAGAACCGGGAACGGAAATAGGAACGAGACTTAAAAAAATCGAGAATGGGGATGAGAACACGGCAATATGGTTGCTTTAAGTACTGTAAGGTCCCGAATAACCGTCACCCCCTGTTTATTTTTTTTGGAAAAATTTTCGGACCCCCCGCTGTTATTAGGACCCCTGTTTATTAATTTTTTACTTTTCGTTATAATAAAAATCAAATTTACCGAGCAAACAAGCTTGATTTTTCGAATCTCCTTGAAATCGAACGAGTATCTGCAATGTTTTACGTCTGTCTGTTAGACGGAGTTAGCACAGAGAACCACACTGCAGTTTGTAACTGGTGAACTGATCATTTCATAAAGAATATTTACATATAATCACAACCACAATGGCTACACAGTACAAAGTTCATCACATGACACATAGGCATAAAAGGCAAAATAGGCATTTAGGTACCACTTTCGAGGTTTTCGGACCCACCCGCTTATTCCGACCCCCCGCATACTGCATTACACACAATGATCCTCTTCCTTCCGATCTCGCCTCACCATTGATGATGATGATTGTGACGATAATGACAATGAAGGTGATGATGACGGTGAAGATGATGATGACGACGATGATGATTATGATAGCGTATTGCATTGACAACTTTTTTGAAATTAAGGCTCTTGCCCAGACTCTATGATCGACGATGAGAATGTTTTAAATGTCATTAACTAAACAAATTCGGAAATTTGACAAGTTTATAACGTAAACAAAACATAGCCTAGTCATGTAAGCGCGCTATTATGATTCAGAGGAACAATTGTCACATGACCTCGGATTGACAAAAGCACTTGTAGATTGTGTATTTGTGAACAATCAACCGCAAATTACGCATTAATGGCCCAAACAATAGCTCTAATGGCATTCTTAGGATGTTTAGTATTGATACACGTTTTCCATTGTTCAAGCGTTGGTTAGTTAGTGAGTGAATGAGATAGTGAGTGATACTCCACCCCACACCAATATGTTCCAATTTCCTCAAACATAAAACACAGGGACCCTGTCGCTATGTACGAAAAATGCTGTGATGCTTGAGCACTAGATGCCGTGGAAGACGCAAAACTCGAACTTCACGAAGCCGGAATGAACGTGATGAACGTGATGGTGATAACAATGATGAGAATGATGATGATGATGATGATGATGATGATGATGATGATGATGATGATGATGATGATGATGGTGGTGATGGTGATTATGGTGATGATGATGGTCGTAGTTGTGGTGGTGGTAATGGTGGAGGGAGGTGTAGGTGGTGCTAAAGATTATAATGATGAGAGTGATGACGATCATGATGAAGATGATTATTATTATAATAATATCAAAACTACTATTATTAAGTCCACGAATGGATGTTCCTGTTGTTAAAAGATAGTTGTTCCTGCCAAAAAGATTTTGTTCACACAGTTGATTTAAAGTAAACAAAGTTTGACGACCATAAACGGGCTGGACTTGTTTGTCAATTCTTGGACTCAAACAGGTCGAGCCAGTTTGGCAACCAAGCCAGGGACATTGCCCGACTCCCCCGTTTGCATAGTTGGAAGGGGAAACTTCCCTTGAAACAAACGGAGTAATAATTGCTATTTTGCATGCTCCTATCAAGCGCAGTATTTGGGTCCATTTCGAACAGGACGGGGAAGGTAGCCAGCGGGCACTACAGTGCTCTAGTGCTCAGGGGCACATGGGAGATTGCAAAACGAATCGTTTGTAGCAGAGTCACTATTCTTTCTCCGCACGTGCACGTTAGTGGCACTAATCGACAGTCGGCAACATCAAGAACATTCTTTGGAAGATAACCAATCAATTGACGTATCCCCTCCCCTTTATGGAGCTTCGAAAAGGCCGGCCTGGAAATACAAATGGTGTGCAACAAGGGTAACAGGTCTCTCTGCTATAATTGCCATTTTCGTGCCAACTACGGAAATTTTCAAAGAGTTAACGATCGATTAGTAGTTTGCCTGTGAATGAATAACGAAAGATAGGGCGCCTGTCGCTGTGTACGAAGAATGCTGGTACGCTGAGCAGGCCAGAGATGGTAATGATGGCGACGATGACGAAAATGTTTGTTGAAGTAAATGACGTTATCATGATGCTGCAGATAATATATTGATGATGATTATGATTGTGATAATAACGATGACAATGATTATGTTGATACCAATAACCACATATGTGATGATGATTATGCTTAACAATAATAATGACGATGATTATTATTATGATGATAATGATAATAATAGTATGCATGATGATGATCGTAATGATGATGATGATTACGATGATGATTACGATGATGATGATGATGATGATGATGATGATGATAATGATGATGATGATGATGATGATAATGATGATGATGATGATGATGATGATGATGATGATGATGATGTTGATGATGATGATGTGAGTGGTGATAGATAGTGGTTGGGGATGGCCGTGGTGGGGTTGGGTTTGACTTTGGATTAACAGCAAGGGATGATGATGCCGTTCCCTTGATCGCACCATATTGTAGAACCATCCATTTTGAAATTTCGGCCTTTGGCCTTAGTTTCATTACTCGTGATGCCGTGCGCATGTGTGACGTTGGTAACAACTATGCCATTCCTCATGAAGTAAACAGCAAACAGGCTGTGGATCTATTGTTTTCACCATTGTAGCAGCGCTTTTGCACCCGTTGTTCGCTGTTTCGTCAAATGCTACAGTCCCTACAGTTTTAGCGGTTTATGCGTAGCTCAAACCCATCAAATAGTTGAATACAACAAGTTGAAGATGAGAAAGAGAGTCAGGGTCATTGGACAGCGTAAATTTAGTGAAACGACCCTGCTCGAATTGTCATTATCAGTCTCAAACATGCCAATGTTTGAACAAACGACCTCTTACTACACCCGTGAATTGTTTCCCACCCCCTCAAATCGAATAAACGTTGATGATGATGATGATGATGATGATTGTGACGTTGCTGATGATGGTGGGGATCCTGGTGGTGGTTGTGGTTATAGGAACCCCGTTCTTTTGAGTCCCTCGAACACAAATCCTTTTCGAAATTGCCACACTCGACCCAGTTTCCTTGATCGCCGTGTCAATAATGTTTGCAATGCTTGTTATTGGCAAAGATTGACGTATGTGGCAATATGCCAATCATTTTTAAGTAAACAACAATGACTCATTGCATTGATTGTTTCGATCACATTGTAGCGGCGTTTATGTACCGATTGTTTGCCGCAAGATCTAAAGTTTCGACCATTGTTGCGGGGCTTTCTGTACTCATTGTTCGCCGCTAGATCTTTTGTTACACATTTCCGTCTATCCCTGTATGTATGCGTTAGATCGAACCCCTCACATAGTGTACTCATTCTTCGTACACAATTAAAGGTACCCATTAGCCATGTTTGAAGAATGAGATCTGCCCAGATCAGCCTGAGATTAGCCTATTAGCTTGCAGCTTGCAACGAATAGTGTAGAAGAATCCCCACTGTGTTCTTACTTGTTCCCTGTGATCCTAGCTGTTTCAGGCTTTGTTCTTGGTTTTCCCCGCGATCGTCGTTGATCCCCATTTTGTTTCAACTTGTTCTCACGTGTTTGCAGTATATTCCCTTTTCTCAGTTGTTCTTTTATCGTTTTCTGTGACTCACTTTTTGTTCTCCCTCGTCACCTCTGA
>JACTAT010000008.1:736467-843967 GCA_014526335.1 Chrysaora quinquecirrha | reverse complement strand
ACATCTTTAATTATTTGACCTTAATACTCACCTGTCTCAGGAAGTGGGCTTTTGTGCATTTGCCGAAACAATAGCCCTTAACTGCCTGAGCAAAACCCTTTATGGTCGGTGATTGCCAGGGAAATGAAATTCCGGCCAATGCACCTGTCACCACGGAGAAAGAGCCGTGGGAAAGGGAAAATCGAGAAAGAAAGGAAAGAAAGAAAGAAAGGGAGGGAATAGGGAGGGAGAAAAAACTTATTTCTAAAACGAGTGAGCAGCAAGTTTCCAATTTAACTGCAAGAACGAAAGTGCTGTTTGATAACAAAGTGCTAAATAACAACAGGACTTATACAGGCATAACAACCTCTTTGTCCAAGGGGAAGAACTATTCAATTCCTGCGGAAGAAAGTAAGCTCCTTCGCAATTACATAGGCTGAGCCACCGGTGATTATTAACTGCGGTATAAACTTAAAGTCTAACCGAGATTAAATAGTTGTATTCAACCACGTATTCAACCAGAGTCGTTCTTCGAACGTTTAAATTTAAATTTTGTTTAAATTTTGGTAGAATTTTGATAAAATTCTCTTATCTAGTGAGGCAGTCACACACCCATACCATCTAGGTTTATAATTTAATAAAAAAGATTTCAGAGGCAATCTTGGCCTAGGTCCCCTAGGGTTGGCCGAATCATCTCGGGAACATTGGCCGAATCATCACACGTTGGCCGAAACGTCTTTGTTGGCCGAAAAGGAGGCTGGCCGAATTGACTGTTGGCCGAAACTACCAGCACCCAGTAGATCAAGTATGATTACACGTTTGTTTTGTAAGAACAAAGTATATAAGAACATAAGACTTCAGAGGCTGAAAAGTTAAGAAGATGCTTACAGCATTACAAGGCTTTGAGAAGCTAGAAACAAATGAAAATTTGCTTCCTTAAGTGCTAAGTGCGCTGTCCTGATCTCAACTCTAGAAAACAGGTGAACTATCAATCAAATCATTGTGACTTGACTATATGTGACTTTTTACATGTTCATACCTTTTGCAGCAATAATCACCTAGCTACTTTGAAAACAACAGCTCTTTAAAAAGCCAGAAAATTAAGAACATGTTGAGCCTTCAAATCGTAAAAATTAAAAACATTGCATGGCTTTCTTCAATTTCAGTGTTCTTATAAAAAAAAACGTGTAAAAAACAGTCCTCAGCAATCAATTTTATGGAGGGTTGAGAGCCAGAAATTTAAAATCCGTCAATTTTGGAATTCTATGCTCAATTTAAATACACTTTTTTTTATAAGAATATTGTTTATAACAATACACGTTTTTTATAAGAAACCTAGATCGGGGCCTAGTTCAAAAAGTTTCTTAATTTTTGGCCCAATTTAGTTCTGAAAGTTCCTTAACAGTTTCTTAATTAATTGAAATAAATTGCAGTAAAAACGACAAAAACCTTCTGTGGGATACACGGGATACAGTAATGCTTACAGATGCGAGAAATCACACAGAATTAACCACGCTGGTGCGAGAAGTCGCACGGAAATGCTTGAGAACTAATTACTACCTCCACAAATGTGAATCAGTATGTTGGAAAACGGACGCAAAAATTTCTACAGTTTCTTAACTTCTTCCTCCTAGTTCTAAAAGTTTCTTTACTTTTTGGGTGTCTAGTTCTAGGTTTCTTATAAACCAGTTTCTTATAAAAAAAAAACGTGTATTGAGGCTCAGAATCATCATAGTCAATAGAATAAACAGTTTATTCTCAGAATCATCATAGACCATTGAGATAATCGATGGGAAAATTCAGATGAAGTGACCACAGTCTGAGAATTGAGACTGGCAGAAGAGAGGGTATTTCTCCTACATCTAGGATCTGCTTGCAATGTGATAGTGGAGAAACTGAAGACGAACTCCACTTTCTTACATCATGTGTCAAGTACAACACCTTACGTGAAAAATTATATGGTCTACACACTTTTTTTATAAGAATACAGTCTATAAGAATATTCAGGCTCAAAATTGCTGAAATTTAAGAATTATTTAAGAATAATCTGAGGCTCAAGCTTGGCCAAGATCATTTTTATTTCTCTGCGTTTTTTACACTGTACAATAAGTGTGATTGTCAGGCTACCGTATTTATATTGTTCTGTTCCGTTCATGTTCTTTTTGAATATAAAATAACAAATGACAAAGATTTGACTTATTTCTCTTGATCTTCAGGCCAATTTACAACATTGATGATTAAGAATAATTTAAGAATATTTTCAGGCTCAAAATCGAAAAAGCTAAAGAATAATCGAGGCTTGGCAAAAAATAACGTATTCTTATAAGAAAAAAAGTATTATATGACCTTTTGAGAATCGACTCTAAATATTTCGATAACTGGTCACAGGACCAAAAATTCAGTTCCCCTGAAAACATATCAGGTTTGAAAAAAATAAGAATACTTTAAGAATATATTCCGGCTCAAAACGGACACTTCTTAAGAATATTGCGACTGGACAAAATTTATAGTATTCTTATAAAAAAAGAGTGGAAATATATTGTAAATAAAAACGGTTAAAAACGGTAATCTTGTAAATAAAAACTAATAAAACGGTAAAATTGTTAATAAAAAACAGATGGGGCTCAGCCGGGAATCGAACTCGGAACCTCTCGCACCCGAAGCGAGAATCATACCATTAGACCACTGAGCCACAACAACAATAGCGAGTCAAGTCAGATTTAAACAAAATGCCATATGTTTTAATATATCGGGTAAGTTTTCATGGCAAAAAAGAAATGCACAAAATAGAACAAATAAAACCTTTAAAATTAATTTACAAACAAATAAGCATGTAAATTAATATAAATAAAATTACATTACAGTTTATAAAATAAAATAAATGAAATATATAATAAAATAAAATAAAATGAAATAAAATAAAATATAATAAAATATAATAAAATAAAATAAAATATTGAAATAAAATAAAATATAATATAATAAAATAAAATAAAATAAGATAAAATAAAATAAATAAATAAAATAAAACAAAAAATATGGGTTTTTATTTTTTTTCTGTTTATATGATAATACTATAGACATCAAAATGGCAAACTAACCTCATTTTTTGAAACTAATATTTCACTCCGCCATTAAGGGGAGCATCATCAGAGTGAAGGATTCGGTTTTCTCCATTCGTTAAAAGTTCGATCGATGTTTCGCGTTCGTCGTATTCGTCGTAACGGCCTTCTATTGAATTAGATTCACAGTTCCAAAAATTATCCCATCTATTGTTTTTCGGCTCTTTCCTCCTCCAGTCATAGAAAAATGATCTCCACGAATTAGATTTCACAAAATTCCCGGCATCTCGATTTACACCATCGGCATCAAGTGGACCAACTTTCATGCATTGTATTTCAAGGGACTCTCTCACCTTTCTTGTATAAAAATCGCTTTCTATACTTAAAGTTGCTGCCGACAACCAATTAAACTGTCCATGGCAAACTTTTGAATGTTCCGTTGCTCCAGAAGACGACCAGTTTCCTCTCATAGCTTGTTGTTGATGCTCCAAGCATCTGGTCAGGATCTTTTTCTTTGTTTCTCCAACATAAGATTTCCCACAAGTGCAATCAAGCTTGTATACCCCGGGATGACTGTTCGGCAGTAGTTTATCTTTATGATTACACAGAATGGCTTTAAGATTTGAACCTGAAGTAAACACAGTCTTAATTCCAGCCTGTTTAAAAATGCGCTTAAGCTTTGGACCTAATACAGGGACCCACGGAAGTTTTACAACCTTTGGTTTTTCTGCAACTGCATTTTGATCTTGACTCTGATCTGGTCTCAATTCAGGTGGTTTGTAACTTTCAGCTATAGATTTTAGTTTATCAATGTCATGTCCGTTTTCAACAAAAACTTCTGTGAGGAACTCAATTTCTTCATCGAAACGACTTGGTGAACAAATTCTCCATGCTCTGGCTAGGAACCCTTTGAATACACCTTCAATTATTTTCGGATTTATGTTACTGTTTGGTTTGATTTGTACGTTTGTTATCGCATCTTTTCGGTATACACCAATATCATAATCACCTTTTAAATTGTTTGTGAGTTTCATGTCAAGAAAAGCAAGGGATTTGTTATTATCTTCATTTTCGATTGTAAATTGAATTTTCTCATCTTGTGAATTTAATATATCCAGAAAACTTATGGCCGATTCAGAGTTAAGAAAGCGAGCATGAGTATCGTCAACATATCTTTTATAAGTGATTGGCTTTATATTAATTTCAAGAGCATCTCTAAAAGCTTTTTCTTCGATAAATTGCAAATATGCTTCTGCCATAACAACCATAAGTGAGAGGCCAATCGGTCCAGCATCTTCTATAATTCTAATTTCTTGATTCCATACGAAATATGACAGACATAAACACAACTGTAATAATTCGTGAAAATCATGTATAGACAGTTTTGTTTTAGTTTTTAGTTCAGAGAAATCTTTAGTGATCATGTCCATAACAACATCTATTGCTTTCGAAATAGGGACTGATGGATACAGATTAACAACGTACTTAACAATCTGTATCCATCAGCGGTTTGTTAGTTAGTTAAATAGTTAGCTTATTAGTTAGTCTTATCGCTAGTTAGTTATCTACGTAGTTACTAAGTTAGTTAGTTAGTTAGAATTTTACAATAAAAACGACAATTTTTAGGTTAAAAGACATGTTTCGAAAGTTCATCGTTCATCTTCAGTTACGAAATCATAATTAAACTACATGAACGATGAACGTTCGAAACATCTTTTTCAACCTCAAAATTGTCGTTTTTATTGTAAAATTCTTATGCAAACTTATCAATGTTCGAAGCTTTGGAAAGATTTTTTAGTTAGTTAGTTAGTCAGTTAGTTATTTAGTTAGTTAGTTACTTAAGTAGCATAGCTTGTGAGTTAGTCAGTTTGTTAGTTAGCTATTTTCGAATATTGTAAGTCAGTTAGTCAGTTAGTTATTTAACTACTTTAGAAGATAGTAAGTTAGTTGATAAGTTACTTTGTTAGTTTGCTAGTTAGTTATGTAACTAGCTAGATAGTTAGTTAGTTAGTTAGTTTTTTAGCTGCTTTAGAAGATAGTAAGTTAGTTTGAAAGATACTTCCATAACAACATCATTAACAACGTACTTAACAATCTGTATCCATCAGTCCCTATTTCGAAAGCAATAGAAACAAATCCCTTGCTTTTCTTGACATGAAACTCACAAACAATTTAAAAGGCGATTATGATATTGGTGTATACCGAAAAGATGCGATAACAAACGTACAAATCAAACCAAACAGTAACATAAATCCGAAAATAATTGAAGGTGTATTCAAAGGGTTCCTAGCCAGAGCATGGAGAATTTGTTCACCAAGTCGTTTCGATGAAGAAATTGAGTTCCTCACAGAAGTTTTTGTTGAAAACGGACATGACATTGATAAACTAAAATCTATAGCTGAAAGTTACAAACCACCTGAATTGAGACCAGATCAGAGTCAAGATCAAAATGCAGTTGCAGAAAAACCAAAGGTTGTAAAACTTCCGTGGGTCCCTGTATTAGGTCCAAAGCTTTCACGCATTTTAAACAGGCTGGAATTAAGACTGTGTTTACTTCAGGTTCAAATCTTAAATCCATTCTGTGTAATCATAAAGATAAACTACTGCCGAACAGTCATCCTGGGGTATACAAGCTTGATTGCACTTGTGGGAAATCTTACGTTGGAGAAACAAAGAAAAAGATCCTGACCAGATGCTTGGAGCATCAACAACAAGCTATGAGAGGAAACTGGTCGTCTTCTGGAGCAACGGAACATTCAAAAGTCTGCCATGGACAGTTTAATTGGTTGTCGGCAGCAACTTTAAGTATAGAAAGCGATTTTTATACAAGAAAGGTTAGAGAGTCCCTTGAAATACAATGCATGAAAGTTGGTCCACTTGATGCCGATGGTGTAAATCGAGATGCCGGGAATTTTGTGAAATCTAATTCGTGGAGATCATTTTTCTATGACTGGAGGAGGAAAGAGCCGAAAAACAATAGATGGAATAATTTTTGGAACTGTCAATCTAATTCAATAGAAGGCCGTTACGACGAATACGACGAACGCGAAGCATCGATCGAACTTTTAACGAATGGAGAAAACCGAATCCTTCACTCTGATGATGCTCCCCGTTAATGGCGGAGTGAAATATTAGTTTCTAAAAATGAGGTTAGTTTGCCATTTCGATGTCTATAGTATTATAATTTTCTTATCGCTAGTTAGTTATCTACGTAGTTACTAAGTTAGTTAGTTAGTTAGAATTTTACAATAAAAACGACAATTTTTAGGTTAAAAGACATGTTTCGAAAGTTCATCGTTCATCTTCAGTTACGAAATCATAATTAAACTACATGAACGATGAACGTTCGAAACATCTTTTTCAACCTCAAAATTGTCGTTTTTATTGTAAAATTCTTATGCAAACTTATCAATGTTCGAAGCTTTGGAAAGATTTTTTAGTTAGTTAGTTAGTCAGTTAGTTATTTAGTTAGTTAGTTACTTAAGTAGCATAGCTTGTGAGTTAGTCAGTTTGTTAGTTAGCTATTTTCGAATATTGTAAGTCAGTTAGTCAGTTAGTTATTTAACTACTTTAGAAGATAGTAAGTTAGTTGATAAGTTACTTTGTTAGTTTGCTAGTTAGTTATGTAACTAGCTAGATAGTTAGTTAGTTAGTTAGTTTTTTAGCTGCTTTAGAAGATAGTAAGTTAGTTTGAAAGATACTTTATTAGTTAGCTAGTTAGTTATGTAACTAGCTAGATAGTTAGTTAGTTAGTTAGTTAGTTAATTAGTTAGTTAGTTAGTAAGTTATTTAGTTAGCTAATTAGTTAGTTAATTAGTTAGTTAGTTAGTTAGCGAGCTCGTTAGTTAGTTATTTAGTTAGTTATTTAGTTAGTTATTTAGTTAGTTATTTAGTTAGTTAGTTAGTTAGTTAGTTAGTTAGTTAGTTAGCAAATTAGTTAGTTAGTTAGTTAGTTAGTTATTTAGCTAGTTCGTTACTTAAGAAGCATAGCCTGTAAGTTAGTCAGTTTGTTAGCTAGCTATTTTTGAATATTGTAAGTCAGTTACTCAGTTAGTTATTTAGCTATTTTAGAAGATAGTAAGTTGGTTAGAAAGTTACTTTGTTAGTTAGCTAGTTAGATAGGTAACTAGCTAGATTGTTGATAGTTAGTTAGTTCGTTAATTAGTTAGTTAGTTAGCTAGTTAGTTAGATAGTTGGTTAATAAGTTTGTTTGTCAGATTGTTTGTTAGTTAACATAGCTTGCAAATTAGTTAGCTAGTTAGTTAGTTAGTTAGTTAGTTAGTTAGTCAGTTAGCTAGATTGTTAGGTAAATAGTTTGTTAGTTTTTAATATGATAGTTAACTAGTTGTGTTAGTTAGTCAGCTAGCTAGTTAGTTTCTTAGCTACATAGTTAGTTAGTTAGTATATTTTTTAGTTAGCTAGTAGGTCAGTTGGTTAGCAAGTTAGTTAATTAGTTAGTTGGTCAGTTAGTTAATTAAGTAACTAACTACAATGCCTGCCAGAACTACTTGGAACGCCCATCATATTTTCAGGCTGAACAAAGTAACTAACAAGCTACGCTAACTAACTAAATAAATAACTAACTAACTATTTAAATAGCTTACTAACTAAGTTACTAACTAAGTAGTTATCTAACAAACCAACTACTAACTAACTGACTAACGAACTTAGTATCTTCCAAAGTAGCTAATTCTTAGGGACCATATACACTGGCAACTTTCTTACATTCTTCTACAGATTATGCCAATTAGCACCTTGATGCGCAGTGTACATGGTCGATTTTAGGAAATTTTCCTTAATTTTTTCACAAGTAAGGATCAAAGGGCCGACCAATTAAGTTGGGGATGCTCGAGAGCATCCCTTATTTTCTTATTTCTGTCAGCGCGGATTAACACTGTCGTCGTGTGTGTCTGATCGTTCTTATAAGTTCTGATTTTTTCTATCGTTCATTCGTTCATTGCTGTATTTGTATCAATTGAACAAAAAGCGAAATGTCTGACGAAGAATTTTTAGTGTTTTTATTAATCTGTGCTTTTTTTATTAGAACAAAATCGACAACGTACGTTACATACATAGAATGATAGTTTTTGCTTATGCGTTTATGGAGTTACGAAATTCACAGTTACGGCAAGGGGCAAGTCAATTTTCTCAAAATGCATATCAGTGTGCCGATCTAAACACAAGCAAACATCTTTATCCTGAGTATTGGTAGCACTGAGCACTGAACAAAAGTACTATGATGACTTTTCGGAGTTTTTATAAGAGAAAATCGCATCAACACAAATAAACAGATCTGTCATCATGGATTAATGTAATGGACAGGTGTTACAGCAAAAAAGTAAGAAGGAAACTGAAGAATTTAGCATTTGCTGGAATGTTTCCTACTGTTTTAAGAAAAATCAATCGCTAGTGTATATGGTCCCTTATCTCAGCGCGTGTGTTATCGATTCTATGGGCGTCCAAAGTTTACGATTTTATACGGTAAGGGCTTTGACTGTGTGGGGTAAAAAGTTTCACCAAGTTCATTTTTGGCAGTCAAAGCCTTTATGAAATCGGGAACTTTGAATGCTAATAAAACAAGAAGCCGAACGGCTTCAACACGGTAGCAACAGAATGGGAAATAATTCATAACTAGACTCACTACATAAGTCCCACTACTTCGCTCGATGTTGTTGTTGTTGTTGTTTTCTACAATGGTTGGAGTGACAAATCGAAATAAGGGGAGCGTAAACTAGAGACTCGTGTCACGAGTCTAATTCATAACCTTTCTTTTAAGAGTCAGAATGTAAGAGAAAAGGAAATATTTAACAAATCAACAAAACATGTATATCAATCTTCACTCAATACAATACACTTAATGTGATTGTGAACAGAACAATAAATGTAAGTTATTAATAAGTAATTAATAAATAAAAATCTCAAGTACCAATGAAGGATGACGCCAATTTGTCATGCGTCAAGCATAAGCTTGACTAGAATCCATTGTATGAGGACCTTTATTCCTGCGCAAAATACACGTCTCAGGAGGCATAGTATAAAAACCATACCCCAGGACCCAGGACATAGGACCCCAAATATGACCCTCATGTACTGAAAATAGAAAATGATTTTAGAATATTGGACTCTGTTCGATAAAAAGAGAAGAACCCATTATTCTTTTATTTACACGGACAATAGGACTGTCATTCTGTCATGATTTATTACCTTGTTTACCTGTATCTACGTCTCGTGATCTTTTGTTAGTAATCTGTGTTTTTTTGCTGAGTTTAGTTTTCGCTGTATTAATGTTCACTTCGTTATTTTTGCGTCTGCTCTGATAATTTTAACAGGTTATGGGCCCAGAACAGGCTTATAACAAGTGAGGATTTAGGACAAATTTTCTAAGGTAGTTTCTGGGAAACTATGGCTTCGATAGGCGAAGATTCCGCATCACTGCGAATTGAGAAATTCAGAGGAGAGAATTTCCATCTCTGGAAATTTAAAATGCAGATGGTCTTAGAAGACAAAGATCTTTGGGGTATCGTGTCTGGAGAAGAGTTAGAACCTGCTGGCGAAGGAACAACTGAGGCACAGATACAAAGATTTAGAAAAAGTGGGAGAAAGGCCCTCGCCACGATTTGTTTATCTCTGGGAGGTGAGCAATTGTCATTAATCCGTTCAGCCATTACAGCAAAAGAAGCGTGGGACAAACTTGAAAATCACTACCAGGTAAAATCCTTGGCAAATAAGCTATTTTTGAGAAAGAGGTATTTTACATCGACAATGGCTCCTGGTGACATTATGATTGAGCATATAAACAAACTGAAATCACTAGCAGGGCAGCTAGAATCAGTGGGAGCACCCATTTCCGAAGATGACCAGGTCGCCACTTTATTATGCAGCTTGCCAGAGTCATACAATAATTTGATTGTTGCGTTGGAATCTCGTTTGTTCTGGATATCGTCTAGCATGTCTGAGTATAAATCTTCAGTATGGTATATAGACTCAGGTGCGTCACAGCACATGTCTTATCATAAAGATTGGATGCAAAATTACACAGGGTTTTCTGAACCAGAAATTGTTCGCTTGGGAGACAATAGAGAGATCAAGGCCTACGGTAAAGGTAATATCATGATGAAGGTCAATGCCCAAGGCAGCTGGAAGAAAGTAGAGTTAGCTGGTGTTTTGTACGTACCAAGTTTGGCTAAAAACCTCTTTTCAGTCAGTGCAGTAACAAAGAGAGGACTGACAATGTCATTTAACAACAAAAACTGTGCAATTAGTGATAATACTGGTACAGTATTGGCAAGTGGTAAACTTGAAGGCAAGCTTTTTGTTCTTGATGCTTTGGAAATTTGTGATAATGTTCATGATGCTGAAAGTGCTGTAAAAGAAAACACTGACAATTTATGGCATAAAAGATATGGTCATTTGGGGAAGAATAACCTGCGACTACTGCAGCAAAACAATCTTGTCAATGGTATGCATTTCCTATGCTCTGAAGACCAAGATTTGTGCGATGGTTGTGTGAAGGGTAAACAAAGCAGAACCCCCTTTCCTAAAGGACAGGCCACTCGAGCTACTAAAGTCTTGGAAATTGTTCACAGTGATGTATGTGGACCAATGAAAACCAAAAGCCTTGGTGGAAATAGTTACTTTGTAACTTTTATTGATGACAAGTCGCGCTACACAGCAATATATTTCATGCAACGTAAAGATCAGGTATTTGAGAAGTTTCTCGAATATGAAGCAATGTTTACCAATGCTACTGGGGAGAGCATCAAATGTTTACACACAGATAATGGCGGTGAATATCTCTCCAAAGAATTCAGTGATTATCTGAAAAAGAAAGGTATCAGAAGGCAGCTGACAGTACCCATAACACCAGAACAGAATGGGGTGGCCGAAAGGGGAAATCGCACAGTTCAAGAAACAGCCAGGTCTATGTTATGTGGAGCAGGTTTGCCAGACAGTTTTTGGGCGGAGGCAGTCCTTACAGCTGTTATACTAAAGAACAGAAGCCCTACTGTAGCAGTGAAGGACAAGACGCCTTATGAGAGTTTTCTTGGAAAAGTACCTGATGTCAGCAACTTGAAAGTGTTTGGCTGCACAGCTTACATGCATATTCCAAAAGAAAAAGGGATAAATGGGATGCAAAATCAGTTAAGTGCATTTTCATCGGTTATAGTGTTGAACGCAAGGCATATAGACTGTGGAATGTGGAATCAAGGACTGTACATGCGTCAAGAGATGTTGTTTTCATGGAGAAAGATTTTGACAATCGCAGAGTCTTATCCAATTCCTTTGAAAGAAATCCTGATTCTGCAGTCATTCCATCTTCAATTGAAGAAATATCTGATGAAGAAAATCACGAGTTGCCTGCTGATGAGAATATAGATGATACAGTGGAAGAAAATCGTCCTCCACCTCGCCGTTCATCTCGAGCAACAAGCCCACCAGAGAGAGCTGGAGCGATCATTGGAAACTGGTGGGAGCATGAAGAAGCTTTGTATACTTACTCTGATCAGATTCTAGAAGAACCTGTAACAGTCGAGGAAGCACTGAACTCAGTTGCAAAGACTGAATGGAAGCAAGCTATGAACAATGAGATTTCATCTCATAAGAAAAATGGAACTTGGATCCTTGAAGAGCTTCCTAGAGGACGTAAAGCTATTGATTGTCGCTGGGTTTTTAAAACCAAATATAACGCTGATGGATCTATAGAAAGGCACAAGGCACGTCTTGTCGCCAAGGGATACTCGCAGCAAGCCGGTATCGATTATGAAGAGACATTCTCTCCAGTTGCACGTTATACAACTATTTGTTCAATCATTGCAATTGCAAATCAGTTGAACTTGGAACTCCACCAGATGGATGTAGCTACTGCATTCCTGAATGGAGAACTAGAAGAGGAAATTTTTATGAAGCAGCCTGAAGGATATGTTGAGGCAGGGAGAGAGAACCTGGTGTGCAAACTAAAGAGAAGTATTTATGGTTTGAAACAGTCCTCAAGGTGTTGGTTCAATACCATGGACAGTTTCCTGAAGGAAATTGAGTACGAGCAATGCGAATCTGATCCATGCTTGTACATAAAGCGAGTGGGAGCAGAGTTTGTGCTCATAGCATTGTTTGTGGATGATTTGCTGATAGCTTCGAACAGTAATCAAATGTTGCAGTACGAGAAAGGACTGTTACATAGCAAATTTGAAATGAAAGACCTTGGAGAAGCACATTACATCCTGGGAATTCAAATCAAGCGTGATAGGAACAAGAAACGAACATTGCTACACCAAACAAAGTATCTGACAAATTTACTTCTGAAATTTGGTATGCAAGATTGCAAACCAGTTGCAACTCCACAAGAGCAGAATACAAGGCTCTTACCGAACGAAGGAGAGTCAGAAGATAAAGTCAAGTATCAAGCACTTATTGGTAGCTTGACCTACGCTGTAACAGGTACAAGGCCTGACCTTGCTCAAGCACTTGGATCAGTAAATCAGTTCTGTTCTAACCCTGGAAAAAAACATTGGATTGCTGCAAAACGAATTCTGCGCTACATTAAAGGATCTCTCGATTATGGCATAATGTATGATGGATCAAAGCAAGAGGATGTTATACTCGATGGTTATGTCGATGCAGATTGGGGGACAAACCCTAATGGCAGGAAATCTCAATCTGGATACTCGTTCTTCTTATGTGGAGGCATTGTGAGTTGGCTGAGTAAGAAACAAACAACTGTAGCGCTTTCATCCACTGAAGCTGAATATGTAGCAGCCAGCTTGTCTACACAAGAAGCAGTTTGGTTACGCGCTTTACTTCGTGATTTACAATTTGATCAAACAGAAGCAACAGTGATCAAAGAAGATAACCAAGGAACAATCGCATTATCAAAAAATCCGAGGTATCATGCTAGAACCAAGCACATTGATATAAAACATCATTTTCTTCGGGATAAAGTCGAGAAATCTGAAATTGAGCTCAGCTATTGTCCTACAGAGGATATGATAGCAGATTTGCTGACGAAGCCATTGGGAAAAACGCGTTTTGAAAGACTTAGAGGACTGGTGGGTGTAGTCAGTAGTATCTGAAAGACATTTTTGTTCATATTTTTCTTTAAGTTTTGTTCGTTCTTCAACGTATTTATCGAGTGGGAGTGTTAGAATATTGGACTCTGTTCGATAAAAAGAGAAGAACCCATTATTCTTTTATTTACACGGACAATAGGACTGTCATTCTGTCATGATTTATTACCTTGTTTACCTGTATCTACGTCTCGTGATCTTTTGTTAGTAATCTGTGTTTTTTTTTTGCTGAGTTTAGTTTTCGCTGTATTAATGTTCACTTCGTTATTTTTGCGTCTACTCTGATAATTTTAACAAATGACCCTTAAGTACAAGTGGACCTTTTACATCCGTTAGTCAAATATTTTACCTTGACGCCACGACACCCGCGATGCGGGTTTTTGCTGAACTTTCGCCAGAGTCCGGGAGGTTGTTGGATGCCATGGGGAGCTAACCTCCCGGACTCTAGCGAAAGTTCAGAAGGCTGCAAGTTAAAAGGCGCGTTAAAAGGCGGCTGAGTGGTATCTTGTCTTTCCAAGGCTAAACTGGTACTAATATTCACCCGCATCGTGGGTCTCAGGGAAAACTCACCCGCATCGCGGGTGTCAAGGTAAAAAGCTCGCCCGCATCGCGGGCGTCAAGGTAAAAAGCTAGTCTACTTGTAATCGTAAACACATAAGAGAATTGATGAAATGGTATTCAACTGTGGACAAAAAAACAACATTACCATCATCGTCATCAGCATAGTTATCATTACCGTCAAAATTATAATTATCGCCATTATCAACTATAACATTATAATCACCATTAGAATCATCCTGATCATCATCATCATTACCATCATCATAATCATGATCATCATCATCATTATAATCATCATCAGATCATCATCATCATCATCATCATCATCATCATCATACCATAAAAATAATGATAATAATAATCATCATCATTATCATTATCATCATCACAATCATCATTATCTTCATGTCATCAAAATCACCACCATCATCATCATCATCAGTATAGATCATTTCGGTAGAAAAAAAAATTTTCGAAATCGCAAGATATCAATTTATTGATGCGAAATTCGTATAAAGCACCCAAAAATTAGTCTAGGTGCAAAGTTTTAATATCTCAACGCTTGTGGAATCGATTTTACGAGCGTTCAAAGTTCACTATTTTATAAGGGCTTTGACCGTGTGGGGTAAAAAGTTTCACCAAGTTCATTTTTTACGGTCAAAGCCTTTATGAAATCGGGAACTTTGAATGCTCATAAAATTAAGAACACAGACGCTAGGACACTGAAACTTTGTACTTAGACTAAGTTTTGGCTGCTTTGTACGATTTTCATATCGAAAACTCGATATCATGTGATTTTGAAAAATTTTAATGCCGTGTGACGTCATACCGAAATGATCCATAATATGAAAGCTGAAGGTCAAATATAAGCCAAGTTTTATTAAACAAAACCTTGGGTGGGATAGTGAGCCAGTGAGTCATGGAGGTTAAGGGTATCTCTGACTGTGTTCCATCCACGTGAATTCTTATGCAACGTTTCTATGCCCTGTCTGTACTCGAAAATCCTATGATTAACAGCCTTGATAAAAGTCAAACAGTTCGATGGTATGGTAAATGCTTAATGAAATTTTTTGCCACCAAATTTCCAGATCTACTGAGAATATTCCAAACGCTTTTGTGTCAACTTAAGATGCAAAATTAGTAGTTTTACTGCTGCGTAAATTCGAAAATCTCATCGCAGACTTTAATTTTAAATGTCCTTCATGAAAAATAAATATCTCACTATATCGGAACGATTTTCATTTCGTGTGTTTGTGCTCTGAATTTTCAAAGGAACATTCAACTTGAAGCCCGAAAAATTTATGAGTAAAAAAACGGAAAGAACATGAGTAAAATTTCAAAATGAATTACAGTTTCCTAGTGTCCTTTGATGTCCTTTGACCCTTGAAAACGTGAAGACGTACTTACCAAAAACGCGAAACAACCCAAAATTGCCCATAACCAGCCAAAAGCACCCAAACCGACCCATAACTTGATGAAAAGCACCCAAAGGCACCCAGCAATGTCTATTTCACCTGGAATCATGTATTAAGTGGCAGAAAATCCTTGAAAAATCACCAGAAACTCTCATGTCCTTTGAAATTTCATTCTTAACTCTTAAATTTCTACTTTCGTCTTGGGACTTTTGTTGACATAAAAAGCTTTTACATCGCTAAAGTCGGAAAAGCCTTTTTTGTTCACAACAGTACTGTAGTATTGAATTTGAGCGTGAAGTTGAAAGATAGGACACAATCGTACGCTGCAATAAATATACCGTTGGGAAAGGTATCCATTGTCTGGAAAGCGTGTTTCATTTTGATATCTCAAAATATCTTGCAAGAAAGACTACATCACAACTAAATCGTAGTAATGTAATCGTGAAGGCTCTGCTACGACCAAAATGTCACCATTTGTAATTATGGCCGTGCGATAATCGTACGAAAAGAAATTCTCACGTCTCACGATTGTGCGATAGTCGTTAAGATTTTATATGGAATACGGGCTTTTAAAGCCGCAAGTCATTGAATAAACCCTTGAGAGTTGCACGCAAAATATTCAATGTACGTGTGGTGAAAAGAGCATAATAGATGGCCGCCATCAAAATCAAAACTTTTTTGAGCGGAGAGAAAATCGAAATTTCAACCAACTTACAGATTTCAAAACGCTTAGCAAAATCTTAAAACAGTGTCCGGCAAGAAACGGGATCGATTAAAGAAAGAAGCGCATCTCTAGGTGGCCTAGGGAAAAAGCCTTTCATGTCCGACCGTTTATAAGGCTCAGTACGGGGAACAGAACAATGGAAACCTGATTTGCATTTAAGCATATTAGTAATAGAGATTTTACCTTGACACCCGCGATGCGGGTGAATATTACTACCAGTTTAGCCTTGGAAAGACAAGATACCACTCAGCTGCCTTTTAACGTGCTGCCTTTTAACTTGCAGCCTTCTGAACTTTCGCTAGAGTCCAGTGAGGTTAGCTCCCCATGGCATCCCACAACCTCCCCGGACTCTAGCGAAAGTTCAGAAGGCTGCAAGTTAAAAGGCAGCACGTTAAAAGGCAGCTGAGTGGTATCTTGTCTTTCCAAGGCTAAACTGGTAGTAATATTCACCCGCATCGCGGGTGTCAAGGTAAAAACTCACCCGCATCGCGGGTGTCAAGGTAAAAAGCTAGTCTTCTGAAATGGTAAATACAAAAGAGAAGTGATAAAAGGGCCTTAAACTGTGGCCGAAAGAGGAACATTATCATCGTCATCATCATCATAGTTATCATCACAGTCAAAATTATCATCATCGCAATCATCAACTATAATATTATAATCACCATTAGAATCATCCTCATCGTCATCATCATCATTACCATCATCATAATCATGATCATCATCATCATCATAATCATCATAATCATCATCATCATCATCATGCCAACAAAATCATAATAATAATAATAATCATCATCATCATCATCATCATCATCATCACAATGATCATTACCTTCATGTCATCAAAATCATCATCATCATCATCATTATACTATGAAAGATGAAGGACAAATATAGGCCAAGTTTTATAAAACGAAACCTTGGGTGGGATAGTGAGCCAGTGAGTCACGGAGGTTAATGGTATCTCTGACTGTGTTCCATCCACTTGAATTCTAATGCAACGTTTCTATGCCCTGTCTGCACTCGAAAATCCTATTATTAACCGCCTATATAAAAGTCAAACAGTTCGATGGTAAATGCTCGATGAAATTTTTTGCCACAAAATTTCCAGATCTACTGACAATATTCCAAACGCTTTTGTGTCAACTTAAGACGCAAAATTAGTAGTGTTACTGCTGCGTAAATTCGAAATCCTATCCCTTTCTCATCGCAGACTTTAAATGTCCTTCATGAACAATAAATATCTCACTATATCGGGACGATTGTCATTTTTTGTGTTTGTGCTCTAAATTTTCAAAGGAACATTCAACTTGAAACCCGAAAATTTATGGCCTCTTAATAGTGTTTCAAATGCACTGAAACAGTAAGCACAAAGTTTAGCCTGGTGATCTATGGAAATAATCAAAGCAAGAACTCTTCTTGAAAACGGAAAGAATATGAGTAAATTCCAAAATGAATTAGGCCTACAGTCTCCTAGTGTCCTTTGACGTCCTTTGACCCCTGAAAACGTAAAAACGCACTTATCAGAAACGCGAAACAACCCAAAATTGCCCAAAACCAGCCAAAAGCACTTAAAAAGAACCATAACTTGACGAAAAGCACCCAAAACCACTCAGAAATGTCCAATTTACCTCGAATCATTTATTTAGTGGCAGAAAATCCTTGAAAAATCAACAGAAACTCTCATGTTCTTAGAAATTTCATTCTCAACTCTTATAATTCTACTTTCGTCTTGGGACTTTTGCTTACATAAAAAGCTTTTACATCGCTTGCATCGGAATAGCCTTTTTTGTTCACAACAGTACTGTAGTATTGTATTTAAGCGTGAAGATGGCGTATCGTATATCAGCAGACCTGTCAAACGCTACTGATCAGTGTCAAAAGCTCTAAAAGCGTCCGGCCAGCGTACTTCCTGTTCTTTCATGATTTTGTAATGCATTTGCGCGCCTAAACTATTGGTACGGGGGAAGATGCTTCGTCTTAAATTTTCCCTAGCACTTCGGTTCGATCACACACATACACATAAATTCTAATTTTGCTTGGTGCAGAGCTGTAGAATGAACGACACATTTCATTCAGGACATATTTTCCAGTTACTGGTAAAAGGAAAAGAAAATAAAAGCTTTTGACTAAACCCCAAATTATTTGGGACTGAAGGGCATGACAAAGAAGAATTTTTATTCCGTGACATGTAAATAAAATAATTTACAACTAGAAGTACCGAAAGTGTCTGGCGGTCTGAGGGACTGAAGAATTATGGCCTGCAACTGCAAGAGTGGGATTTCTCGTATTTTTTTGTAAAAAGTACGTGAAATTCAACATCATTGTATAAAAGCTCAACTCTAAGTACTGTGAGGAAAAACTGTGTTGTTGAATTGATCATTTCAAATGCCGGACAAATATTTCTTTGTTTTCGCTTTGCTAATTGTGTTTTTTTTAAAAAGGGCATTTACCCCCGTTATCATTAAAATCTAGAATTGCAGACCATATCAAAATACAATACAGGAAGTGAGCACAACAAAAGATCAACATCCATGCTGATATACGATATGCACGACTGACATCCGATATGCCAAATTCGGCAAACGGAAGCAAAAGGCCCACTCGTACTTAAGGGTCATACTTGGGGTCCTGGGTCCTGGGTCCTGGGGTATTGGTTTTATACTATGCCGGACATATTTGCATACGTGTTTTAGTCACGCAAATCTGTCCTAGGACACTTTTGAATACAGTAGTAAAAGACCACTATGCAAAAGTGTCCCCCACTAAAATCACGCATGCAAATATGTCCGCCCTGTAAAACAACAGGGGACACTTCTCCATAGTGGTCTTTTACTCTTCAAAAGTGTATGATTAAGTCATATATATCTGATTAAGTCATGCAAAACAGTCCTGGGACACTTTTGCATAGTAGACTCTCGTTATGCAAAAGCGCCTCCCTATTGTTTTGCAGGGCGGACATGTTTGCATATGTAATTTGTTTAGTCATGCAAATCCGTCCTAGGATACCTTTTCATAGTTAATATCGCTATGCAAAAGTGTGCCCCTAGTGTCCCCCAATTTAAAGATTAAACAGTATAAGAATGATAAATAGAATGACAAGAACACTCGCGGCTCAAATTATGCAAAAGTTATCTGCTTCTCATAAAAAGAGTGTATCAGCCCCGTATAAGCTTAACCGGAGAGTCACCAATGACCATAACAATAATAAAAATAAATAATATAAGTCATACATACATACTTCATACATTTATAAATAATATAAAACAGCGATACAGTAAATAAAACTGAAATAACCTTCATCGTACAGTAAATCCATTGTTTTTATTGATGTTTCAGCATGTTCAATCTTTTGATGTGACCTCTATAAAGTTTTGTCACTAGAACGCTACAGCGTTTCAGTAAAATGGAGGGGAGAATCACGTTACAGAAACGCATAGCGGAGACTTTAGCATGGGGGACACTTTAGCATATTACACCGGCAGGCCCCAAGGCCCTGGCGGAAGTATCACGGTATCCGGTGAGAATTTTATCAATTTTTGGATCCATATATTTGACTTTATCCGCAACGTCGACTTCAGAACTACCAATAGAAAAGGAGGGGGCAGCTCTACCAATCCAGTCGAGATCTTGTTGTGGTTAGGTCTGGATCCAATAACCATAGAACTTCAGAATATTTTAATAATATAGTTTGTTCTTTCGAAGCCATTTTTCTTTAAAGAATCTAATTCTCTTCCAAGTGTCATATTGACATTTTCAACACTTTTTGCAGAATACGAAATGCTGGTATCATCAGCATACATGTTCACTTGGCAGTTTTTCAGGAAAAAAAGGAAGGTAGAACTGTTGTCCGGAAAAATTGCCTTAAATTGGCACAAAACGGCTGGTATTTGACCTTTTCTGAAACGCAAATTCAAATTAAAAACCAAGACAGAATTTTCAGTGGCAACTTCGCGTTTGCGTTCGGGAATCGTAAACTCATTTCATTTCCAATGGCACGATGAAGTCACACAATTTTTAAGAATAAATGTTGCCTTTTACAATCAACAAATATTTCAGCACTTAAGGTTCGTATTTTTTAATCGATTTAAAGCGTTTGAAGATCATGATATTTATGATGGTGATATTGATGATAGCTGTAATGATGATGATGTTGATTAGTTACTATAGTGGCTTTGGAAACAAAGCCATTTCTCTTTGGGTCTTCTTCTGTAAATTGTTTTTAGTTGATCTTCCATTGTAAAAATCATATATTCCAGAAGACTAGCTTTCTACCTTGACGCCCGCGATGCGGGCGTGTTTTTTACCTTGACACCCACATTGCGGGCAAACATTTGTACCAGTTTAGCCTTGGAAAGACAAGATACGACTCAGCCGCCCTTTAACTTGCAGCCTGATGCACATTCAGCCATTAGTATCAAATTAGCATTGGCAAGACAAGATTCTTCCTTCCAAGAATTCATCTCTGCAACTGCAATCACGTGACCTCTACTGTGCACAGCATGAGACCTGGAGCTCTTCCAAAAGTGAAAATGACCTGAACTTTCGCTAGAGTCCGGGGAGGTTAGTCCCCCTCTGTTTCCCGGAAACCTGGTAAGCATTCCAAAGGTGAAATCTATATATCATTCTGCCAAGTGTTTGGAAGAGTAATCCAGCCAAGTTGAGCTCTCCGGCATTCTATCCCTCTCAGTCAGCCTATCGATTATCTCGCGTATTATCTTAAACACTAATATATCGCAGAAGCCCTTGATTTCCTTCTTCAGAAAATGATGAGCCCCCAATTCAAACAAAAAGACAACAAAATTTGTAATTATTAAACCTAAGGGTAAAAGGCGTGTTCGGTGCCACCAAAAACGTTACCTTGCAACAAATAAACAACATTTGACGAGTCAAAGGCTCTCTTCCGACCGGGTCATTAAGAGATAGGTCGAAGCAAACTTAGTCGTCATTAAGTGTTGTCCACAATTTCTGCCTACATGAATCCCATAACTTTCAAAGCAATGATTATTTTGTTGCTTTCCGATAACTGACAGTGTTACAGCTAGCTACGGTTGGGAAACGGAAGTTCCAATGAACAAATCAAATTGTAGATCTCCGCAACATCTACAGTACATCCCTACTGGAACCCTTCCAATATATTCTTAAGCCTGGATGAAAGCGATTGATATCCAAAATATGGCTATACACCTACTTTCGCTAAACATCGAGCTGAGATTGTTGGTTATTACTCAGTTACTTCAGCTAAACCTCGGCCCAGTTTCTTTATGGTACAGATGCAGTTTCGCAGAACATTCGAAAACTTCAACGACAACCAAAACTAAGAGATAACCCAAAGGACAACATTTACTAGATGACCCAAAGTGTGCAGAATACAACGAGGACTGTTGTCGAATAATCGGCCGGGCTAGAGCCTCGTTTCAACTCAGCGAGAAGACTGTAAAGTCATCCTCAGAAGAAATCTTAACTCTCTGCGACAAGTTCACTTAAATTGTGCTTAAAAATTGTTTAATGAACAGCCCGTCTTCAATTCATCTTCAACGACTCCTCGCCTCAGCTTTATTTCATGCTGTTCAACACTGATCCTAACAGCTGTTTCATGTCCTCTCTTAATCTATATTCAAAACACTGGTCGTAGTGGTCGTAATGGTCGTATTGGTCGTTATCCTATGTAAGCAAGTTATAAGCATTTGTCGTCTCCTTCTCTGCCTTTTTCTCTATTGTCATAACAGTAATGCCGGAAGGGACATTGGGTCTCTCTAGCACATTCTAACAAGTCTCATTTATACCTTCTTAACAAGGCGATTTCATTACTGATGATCTTTCTTGTCGCGTTTCGTCAATGTAACAATTATAAATATAAATATATTTGTTGGGCAAAAAACTGCCAGGTTAAATGATTTAAGAAAAGCATTTCGTATAGCAGAAACTTGCGAACTTAAGACAATTAAACTTCAACCTGATAAACATCATCTTCTTAGAAAAATTACAACTATATCTTTCTTTCCCTTTGTTACGAGTAATCCAAACCCAGAAGGTTATGGTAAACAATATGGGTGCGACGAAACCAGCAAAAAGGCAAGTTTCAAAACAGAGGGTAAGGAACGACTTTTACTAGAGAGTATGGTCAGGATGCTCTGCATTCTCTTCTATATTTGTTAAGGACTCCACATTCATTTGCAATAATATGGAATTGACATATCGGACCTTGTTTTAGCCAATTAATGATCCCAATACCAAGTTCTCCCACAGATTTGAATGAGGGATATTTTCTCGTCACTGGTCTTTCAAAATCACTGTGAAGTCAGGATTATTTTCTTCAAGGATAATTTTAAGGAGACATAGTCAATGGAAATACTGACTATGGTTGAGAGTATTTCTATGGCAGATATTTGATCAGATATCCGCATTCCTCAAGATACACTCTAGGGTGTACTTTGAAATGCTCAGGCCTCCCTCTTTGGAATAATTTCTAACAATCTTGTTCACTTTGAAATTATTTTTAGAGGCATTTGAGACACACATTTTTTCTCTTAATACCATCATAGTCATGATACCGTCATTTTTTTCTTCTCGCTATTTTTATCAATGCCTCAGTCATATGGCACATGAAACATTCTCTGAGTTATTTTTCTCAAATTGAGCATCAATTGCAAATCTAATGTTACTTTCACTGTTTTATAGCTTTCTACATTGAAACAAATTTTTAAATACTTAAACAGCATTCATCATAGCAAACATACAGTTTTTCATTCGATTCAGCAGTCATCAACTCTTTCTCACTTTGAAGGCAAAAAATATCAGAAACATCATTCTCTTCTCATCTCTTTTTCATTCCACTGACCATTCTGAATATAGATATAAAATAACATTCATTTCAACAGGCACTCATATAAACCAACCCACAAAGAAAAACCTTATTCAGCTTTCTAGTGCAACACATTTAATAAAGCTCCTTGAGCCATAAAAGCATGAGAACAAAAACCCTCAAAATCGCTCATTCTCAATCAAAAAGGCAACTTAAAAGAAGTTTCGCTTATATTGATACTTCACAAGCACAATGCTCAACATCAAAATTCACGATATTTTTATATTATGTATGACTGCTTTCAATTTGAAGCTTGTTATGAACGAGCTGATAATTTTAGCATGATAAAAAATTAGGATTCACACTAAAAAGCTCCTACCTTATTATTGATTAAAAGCATCATCATGTAGTGACCCACTTTTCCAAGACATTGATCCACCAGTCCTATCACCATACCTTCCACCTGATCTTTGTGACATGACAGCAAACTGAGATATGGCCGGAGAGCGGACTGAACTTCCTCTAGCATGAAAATTCCTCATGGAATGATGGTCATCTCTTCCTCCTTTAGGCTCTGCAAATGTCATATTCAACTGGGCATCATTCACCACATGGTTACTACCCATAACTCGTTTCACAGAGTCTGAGCTTGCAAATGTGACAAAGCCGAATCCACGAAAAGGCTTTGGAATGTAAACATCAGTTAGTTCACCAAACATCTCAAAATAACTTCTGAGGTCATTTTCAGTTGTACCAGGAGCTAGACGGCCGGCAAAAAGCTTGTATGGAATGTTGGGATCCTCCTGAATAAAACAAGTAAATTAAAAACTATTTAAAATCTGAAAAAGAAAATAGACAGGACAAAGCATTAAAAATTCTGCATTGTCCAGTCCAGCACATGGAAACCTTACAGTATTAACACATCAATGCTTAGTACTTTCTCTTCAGCAATGCTTTTCAGGTAATGCCTATACACATGTTTTTAGTACATGTTTTTATGACATAAAATACAAGGTTAATCATACACCAGTTTGGTTAATTGAATGCACATCAAGGGTAAGAAAAGAATGCATCAAAAAAATTCAAGATGAGAAGAATTGAAATAGGGATGAAAAAGAAATTATACAATATGAATAGGGGAACATCAAAAAGCAAAGAATAGTTACAGTGATAGTGACAATGAATTAGAATTGTGGCTTTATGTATGTTTTTCATTCTGAATATGGTATGAGTTAGAGCAGATACTAATAATGTTAAGAAAATCGCATGTGGACCGAAAAGTTAATCAGTTTTACTCACAGAAATAAACACACACCTATGATCAGTGAAGTATGTGAGACAGCATTATTCAGGTCTGCTTTTTAGCATTTCCATAATCAAGGCGACAGAAAAATACCACATGGAACAAGGAAACACATTTACATTTCAGTTTAGACAGGTAAAAAAATAGTAAATACCTTTGATCTTGGAGGACGGACTTCACACCTCCTCCCTAGTATTGTGTGCTTCTTCCTTAAAACGATCTCAGATGAATGGTTGTCGACAAAGCGGACAAACCCAAATCCTCTTGATCGTCCAGTGACTTGGTCTTTTTTAACCTCAAATGAAAATAATAAGGTATCATCATAAAATGACTAGGACTTTATTTGATGATACTTAAATTTGTACTTACTGAAACTTGGAACCATCCAAAACCAGCCACAATTAACTAAAACAAACCCAAAATGACCTATAACCAGAACGAAACCATCCAAAACCACAAAAAATTGTCTTAACGCTTATTAAGGGGCAGAAAGAACCTCAAACTGACTAATCAGTCAACTTCGATGAAGCAAGTTTATCAATCTACAACACAGGAAGCCCATTCTAAAGTGTAGTGAACTGAAATCTTTCTTCTTTGAGCATGAGCAAAATTTATATTTTTTGAGAGAGCACAGGGAGATTAGGGAGAGAAAAGTGCTTCAAAGGAAGCCAACACTTCTGATTGGACAACCATTGGAAGACTATTGTTGGAAGTGTCGGCTTCCTTTGAAGTGGACCGGTCGAAAGTGCCACGCATATGGAGAAAGAAATTCTGTCGAGAGGGGCTGAAAGTTTTCTTCAGTTTTGTGCTGATAAATGGTTGCTTTTTCAAAATAAACCTACCATGTCTGAGAATGAGGCATGGGCTTTGATTTGTGATAGTTTTCTAAAAGGTTCTGACACTCAGAGCTGGAAACAGAGCGAGAACAAAACTGTTGGTCTGACAGCAGGCCTAAAAACTTGCTCTCCTTGTCTTTTCTTATACAGGGTGGCCCAAAAAAAAGGGACCCCCTTAGGTAAATAATTTCTGTATACATTTTCTCAAGGAGGAATTTTATCAAATTTATACCAGGTAATATTCAAGTCAAGTGCGCTATCGTGTAAAAATATGTTGGTGATAAGAGCTTCCATCTCGGCGCAATGGAACATTAAATTCATGATGTCCAAAAACCAGCTGTTTATATTCCATCATTGCTTACTGTAGTGCAATCGTGCGTGAAGGAGAATCATTATCCCAGAGTAAAATTGTCACGACGATTAATGTATGGTCAGTCGTATTAGTGAAGTGTTTTGAGCAGGATTGAGGACATTTTGAATACCATTTGACTGAAAGAATGAGTTCTTGAATCTTCTGCTTTCTTGCGTAAGGATTACGTAAGGGTTTAAAGTTGCATATTTTGTTACAGTACGTTTTTGGATTGTAAAGTTTTAAAGTCAATTTATTCAGAGATTCTAACCAATATCATCATGATATTTACACGATATATCTCACTTGAGTTGAATATCATGTAGTATTAATTTCATGAAATTCCAACTTAAGAATAAATTATTAATAAATTATTTAGATAGGGAGTCCCTTTTTTTTGGGCCACCCTGTATATTGGTATGGTCTGTTAGCACATTTCTCTCCCTAATTTCCCTGTGCTCTCTCGAAAAATACTAAATTTGCTCACACTCAAAGAAGAAAAGATTTCAGTTCACTACACTTTAGAATTTGCTTCCTGTGTCTAGAAGACTCGCAATTCATAAAAGTGGCAATTAAGGAACAGAAAATCATTTTACCTTTGTCCTCAGATGGAATACTTACTTCAACAAAAGACACGGTTCCAAAGTTTTGGAAATATTCTTCCATGTCTCTTTCATTAGCAGTGAATGGTAAGCCTAGAACAATGAGATCTCCATAATGATCTTCTGGGTCTTTAATTCTAACCTGCTTTGGTTCTGGCTCTTTCTGTCCAGGAGATTCATTAATTTTTCTCTTGCTTGATGTGTCTAAAATTGCAAAAATCCTTTAAAAGTTTAGTGCTGTGATGAAAGGCAACAATCATCTCTAAAAAATGATCACTGACATAACATGAAAATAAGGGGAAAATTTATCTTTTCCTAAAAGATTGCAAAACAAAAACAATTTCAAACAATTTCAAATTTTACTTCCAAAAGAATAGAGCCTAAAAGAGACTGATGGAGCTAAAGCCTTCTTTTTACAGCCCTAGCACATTTGATGTATCATTTTTCTCTCTTTATTTTCTAATTTTTATGGCAATCGTCAGATTTTTATCCTTTACCCTTTATAAAGTTCTTGATTTTTTTAGGCATTTAACGCAACTTAATGTAAATCATTTCCCTCCTCTAATCTTGATCATAAATGAGGATGCCTATTGAAGTGAGGTACTTTTTTAAAGGATGGTACTCAGTTCAAAAGAATGAAATATCATGTGCCAGTTGATCTCAAAAGTGCTCATCAAACTTGAAATTTTTAACAATGAAAATGAAGACTGCAGTTTTTGAACCAACAACTCTATAATAGCCTCACAGAGAAGTTTTTAGTATGCCTTAACCCTTTCCGTCTTTGTGGTCCATTCTGGAACACGGACTAAAAAATGCAGCAAAATATGAAAGTTCTCCAAATTTAATGCAACTTACCAGTAAGTGCAATTTTCATACGCTGATTTCGAAAATCGAACTAATTTTTAAGAATTTTCAGAAATAAGGGGGCAAAACGGGGTTTAAAGGTGGTAGCTATAGGGTAAATTTGCAAAAATCATAAAAATTTCAAAAAAAAATAACAAGTTTTGAAAACAACAACTTTCATACGCTGATTTCGAAAATCGAACTAATTTTTGAAAATTTTGACTAATAAGGGGGCAGAAAACAACAACTTTCATACACTGACTTCGAAAATCGAACTAATTTTTGAAAATCTTGACTAATAAGGGGGCAAAACGGGGTTTCAAGGTGGGGGTAAATTGGCAAAAATCACAAAAATTTCAAAAAATAATAACAACTTCTGAAAACAACAACTTTCATACACTGATTTTGAAAATTGAACTAATTTTTGAAAATTTTGAGAAATAAGGGGGCAAAACGTGGTTTCAAGGCGGAAGCTATAGGGTAAATTTGCAGAAATTACAAAAATTTTAGAAAATAATAACAACTTCTAAAAACAACAATTTTTATGCCTTGACTTCGGATATTGAACAAATTGTTTAAATTTTCGACAAAAAAGGGTGTTACAAGGGGTTGAATGAAGTAGCTACAGGGGAAAATTTCTATTTTCATTATTAATTCATACACTAACTGCGAGTCCCTATAAAAAGGATAAAATCTTAATACCAAGCCATGCATATTCATGTTAATAATAACTGATGTTATTTGATCATGTATCTTATTCCCTTTGAATTAAATTATATTATGAGGGAATTTTTGAGCAGGGGACTGCCTGAAGAGGCAGTGCAAAATTTTTCAAACTTAGCTTTTCTCGAGGTTACCAAAACGTTTTCCGATCTTTTCTGTGAGTATCACGTGATTGTACAGGCATGGCAACCTGACGAGTTCATGATGAACTAGACTATGGTTGCTGAACAGTTAAAGGGAATAAGGTAGCTAAACTGTAGATTAACGTTTATTACAAAAGATACATCGTGAAGTAGAGGTGGAGTCATAATCAAACATAATCTTCCTGCGACTGACTGCTGGGAACATCATATTCTCGTTCATATTCATGAACAGAATACAGTATATAGATTAGCACCATAAATATATAGGAGTAGAAAGAAAATCTTATTTTCAAGCTAAACTTTTTTGGACCCATCCATAAACCCTTTTTAACAAAGACGACAGGGGTACCCTTTTTGTACCTAACTGTACCTTAACCCTATCTCACCTGGGCATTTCAGAACATTAACAACCTGGGAGGGGGCACATTTTTCTCAGCTATTATGTGAGATAGAGCATCCAAAACTAGTATAAATGTTGTCTTCTGCGTAAACAAAAAGTCTGCAGAAAAAAATTTGCGAAGAGCTATATATAGGTGATATGACATCATGTTAAAAGTTTTCATGTGACAATGTCATCATTTCTGAAAAACGTCAAAATCAAAGATTACAGCTGATAGATAGTTCCCATGTGGAGAAACCTACATCAAACATCATTATGCTGCTAATTACAATGATTTGGCATGTTTAAAAAAAACATGTTGTTATTTACTATTGTTGATATATCTATCACTTAGCGAGAAATTAGTTGTCATGGTTACAGAGTTATAAATAGAACCATGGAATTTTCATTTTTTTGCCCCTTAACCCCTTAAATGAAGAAACTTGACACATATCAGGTGGCTTCTGATTGTATTTTCGACACACAGTCAAAGCAAGGGAAGCACAAACATTATGCCCCCCAGGTGAGATAGGGTTAAATCCTCAAATAAATGTCCCCTTCTTTTAAATGCCTCCCTCTTATGAACACACCCCTAAAAACAAAAATATTTTATCTGCACGTCCCTCTTTTCAAGGTCTTTTTTTAACTTTTGGATCACGTACGGAGTACGTTTGTGGTTATGTAGAAAAATGAAGAGAAAACAAATGATTTTAAATGGATCATTTTGGTATGACGTCACACTGCATTAAAATTTTTCAAAATCACATGATATCGGGTTTTCGATATGAATCTTAATTTTATGAGCATTCAAACTTCTGGATTTCATAAAGGCTTTGACCACAAAAAATGAACTTGGTGAAGCTTTTTACCCCACTCGGTCAAAGCCACTTCTTATAAACCACTTTCTTATTAAAAAAAAACATGTATAAAATCGTGAACTTTGAACACTCGTAAAATCGATTCCACAAGCGCTGAGATAGTAAAACTTTGCACCTAGACAAATTTTTGGGTGCTTTATACGATTTTCGCATCGAAAATTGATATCTTGCGATTTCGAAAAATTTTTTTCTACCGAAATGATCTATAATTCTCTTTTGGTCATAAAAGTTCAAATGTTCTACATTTACTTTCAAGAATGATCTTATTCCACAATAATATTTTGATTGTGAATCTGATTGCGAAAGTTAATCTGAATCTGATTCTCTGGACATGGAAGTCGATAAGTGTACTTGTAGTGTACCTGGATTAATCCCTCTTCTTGCTGCGCTGTTAGTGTTTAACCCTTTCACATCCGCCAACACGTTTTTGTGTTTTGATCTGAATGTCCTTGACATCCGCCAACACGTTTTCGTGTTTTCCGGGTGCCTCCCATAAAAGGGCAGTAATCTAAATAAGGAATAACAGAATGGCTCTTTATTGTATAGGAAACAATAGGCACGATTCGCTCTATCCGATTGGTTCATTTCTTCTATATGTTTCTATATGAAAAACTGGAGCAATACCTGTTCAAAGTTCGAAAGTTGTTTGTCTGTTATTTTCAGCGCGGAAGTAATGGCGGTTAGGCCACATCGTTCCTTCGAGTTTTAGAGCTTTGCTTTCAGCAACTTGGCAGGATTTACAAATAATTTTTTGATAAATTGAGGAAGAAATGCAACTAGAGTTGGTGGAAATGTATTTATTTGATTTTCGGATGAGAAAGAAGGATTTGAAACTTTCATTTTGAATGTTACTCGGATGGCGCCTCAATGCGGGAAAAGGAAAGAACAAATTTTCAGGACCTCTTGTGAGAAATTCGATAGAAGTGGACAAAAAAGAACTTTAGATCATAAAAAATATTTCATTTGTAAACTTTAAACCTTTCTGTATATTTTCTGTTTGGATTATTTTCAAATCAGAGTGCATTTTACTGTTGAAAACTGGATCTGAAATTAGTCAGTTTCATCCTTGTGGAATGCTTAGGGAATGCGGATTGCAGGAGTTGATGGCCTTAGGAGTGCGGATGTGAAAGGGTTAACCAGATATCGGTAGATCTCGGAAGTGCTCATCCCGTAATATACAGTATAGCAGGGATATTGAAGCGGAGGAGGAATATAATGAAGCGCCGAAGGCGCTTCACACACGCATACCCCCGTCTTCTTTGTTCCCAACCAGGGTTTAGGGCCCGGCCAACATAGGGTTCAGGGTGGAAATAGGGTTGTCTGTTTGGCAACAGCTATATTCAATATCAATATCTATATTCCGTTCATCACATCAATAAAATCACGGTGTTTCGGCAGCGCTTCGGTAGCTCAGTGGATTAGTACCTGTCACGTGAATCATGAGGTCGTGGGATCGATCCACGGCACCACCTTATGTTTTACATTTAGTTTCCGAGAAATTTTCTAAGTCTCATGAGCACTTCCGAGATCTACCGGTACGTGTTTAACCGACACAAACGCATTTTTTTACGATATGCAATGCAATAAAATATCTGGCATGGGAAGTCTTACCACTTTTCGGGCGAACAATATAACATCATCTTTAGATAATACTCTCTTAAAACTTTGTTTTATATTGCAACCTTCGGGTGGAGGCTGCAATACTCCATTAGATAATCGAACACCTCGCCAGCTATCTCTTTCTTCGTTTTTGTATCTTAGGCCACTTGTTGACGGGAACTGTGCTTGAAGGGTCGATAACAACAATGTTCCATCATCTTCGCTTGGTATTTCAATAACGTCTTTCGAATATTCATCCTCTGCCACTTGAATATAAACAAAATTTGAACTTTCCATTAGTAACTTTTTATTAAAAATTGCACTGGACGCCAGCCGAAATAGGACGGAGAGGATGGAGAAGTAACAACAGCGAGACGAGATCCAATTTTAGCCTGTTAAATCGAACCCCACCACACTTTGTAGACCTTTTCAAAGAGAGGTCTGGGTCGGTGCGACATTTTTCTGGAAAATGGTAGGCAGCTTGAAAATGGGAATCATCTCCACGTGCAAAGAGCGGTATAGCCAGCGGCGTAGGCGACGGTGGTTACCTTTAGGGCGTACCAAGGGCCCCCGCTGATAAGAGGCTCAAAGGAGCCCCCAACCTTAACATTTTGTCATTAGGAAATGATATTTCTTCATGAAAAACCCGTGTTTTCTGACGAAAATTGACATGTTGGAACTGAATGCAACGGAAATACAAACGTCCAAAAAGCTTTACGGAGGAGGTGTTTGGGTTTTACGTTTACACGGTTTTGCCAATATTTTTGCTCGGATTTTCCGTTTCTTCCGGAAAATTACGCGGTTTTTTGGTCTTCCAAATCTCGTCGGTGAACGGTTTTACGGCATTTCTGGATAATTTTTCCGGTTTTTGGTTAAGATTTTGCGTTGTTGGTACTGAATTCCGACTCCGTGAACCTGCAGGTTAGCCCGCAATGAAAACAAAAATTGTCATTGGAGGAAAACGTCTCAAAAACGTGAAGTAAATAGTAAAAGTTGACAAACCTACAATTTTCATAGATTCTCTGTGCAATTTTTTTGAAAACGGGGACTTAAATCTTGCCATACGGATTTGTTCAAAATATCGCACGGTTTTAACGATTTTGAACAAATTTTGAGCGGATTTACGGTTTCCAGACCCCCAAACATCCCCTCTTTATGATACTTGCAGCTTCCTAGTGCCTATTTCTTAATGCTTGGTCTCTACTTTCTAGTCTCTATTTCCTATTTCAGCTTCCTTGTTCCTAATTGTACAAAGGGCCCCAGTCCCACAACGTCACAAAGGGCCCAACAGACCTCCGTTACGCCACTGGGTATAGCAGTCTTTTTCTGGTGAGATATTGAAGAAAATTTTGTTTAAAATTCAATGCATAGGGAGAAAAAAGGGCTATCTCTAAAATATGGATTATGGAATGATGGAGTGGAATGATGGAATGATGGAATGGAAGGATGGAATGGTATCAAAATACATAAATGCAAAAGAAAAGCAATTTCCAAACACATCCCAACAATATTTTTAATTTTGAAAGTATAATGAAACAAAAACAGAGCCATTCCATATTTTAGAAAAATATGGAATGGCGAATTTTCTCAAAAATTACTCGCTTCTTTTTGCTGAAACCTTCCCCCTAGGGTTGAATAAGACTTAGAAACACATCTGAGTAGAATTTATGAAGGTTTGGAGTCAGTTGAAGGAGTTACGAGGCCATTCCATATTCTAGAAAAATATGGAATGACTAATTTTCTCAAAAATTACTTGCTGCTCTTTGCTGAAACCTTCCCCCTAGCGTTGTATATGACTTAGAAACACATCTGAGTATAATTTATGAAGGTTTGGAGTCAATTGAAGGAGTTACGAGGCCATTCCATATTTTAGAAAAATATGGAATGGCGAATTTTCTCAAAAATGACTCGCTTCTTTTTGCTGAAACCTTTCCCCTAGGGTTGTATATGCCTTACAAACACATCTGAGTAGAAATTAAGAAGATTTGGAGTCAATTGAAGGAATAATAAGGCCATTCCATATATTTTAGAAAAATATGGAATGGCGAATTTTCTCAAAAATTACTTGCTTCTTTTTGCTGAAACCTTTCCCCTAGGGTTGTTTATGCCTTACAAACACATCTGAGTAGAATTTATGAAGGTTTGAAGTCAATTAAAGGTTAAAGGAGTTACGAGACCATTCCATATTTTAGAAAAATATGGAATGGCAAATTTTCTCAAAAATGACTCGCTTCTTTTTGCTGAAATCTTCCCCCTAGGGTTGTATATGCCTTACAAACACATCTAAGTAGAAATTAAGAAGATTTGGAGTCAATTAAAGGAGTTACGAGGCCATTCCATATTTTTAGAAAAACCCCTAGAGGAAGGTTTCAGGATAAAGAAGCAAGTAATTTTTGAAAAACTTCGCCATTCCATATTTTTCTAAAATATGGAATGGTCTCGTAACTCCTTTAACCCTTTACTTACCACACAGTGAAATACTTGTCATTTCGCAACCAAATCTCCTTATTAGACAGATATATACATAAATATGACAAAACAGGTGAAAAAATTCCCCTGGGGGGCGAGGCCAAATTTTAATTATTTTTTGCCTCCCAGAGGACAATGCCTCATAGCAGCCGCCCCCTTAATGATATCGACTTTTTTTGTTGACTAACAGCAAGGTCGAGTGAAATTATTTAAGAAAAGTGCTTACTTGCCTGTACTAAATTACTTATTTGAAAATAAATCAAGATTGTATACTTCCCGCTTAGGCCCAAATTTCCCTTCGAGCAAAAAAATCCCAAATGAGTTCGACACAAATGTTGAAATTCTTCCTGAAGGTACAGCATGGGCCTAAATCTTGGTACCATTCGATTCCCCATGAAGTACTCTATGTATAATACTGCATGAATCAAACGTCTCCAGTGAGCAGGGTTGCCACTCGTAGGGATTTCTACCTACAGTAGGGATTTTATGCCTTTTGTAGGGTGTAGGGATATACCTACGGGATAAATTGCAAAATGTAGGTAGTAATCGCCTATGCTGTAGGTATAATCTAAATTCCAAAGAATCGTCGAAGAGTTGATGAGATGAGTTTACTATCATGTTTTACAAGAAACAGTGAAATGAACGAAATGTGATCTTACAGGTTTTTTCTTCTTGACCTGACCTTGTCGCGGTAGTTTTGCTTTGAAGCATTCCGATTAAAACATATACGGAAACTATGACTTTGATCCCAGCATTAACAACTCTTTTTTTGATTACTCTTCTCTAGTAGTTTTCCTGTCACGTTAAGGCTCTAATAATAATATTATCATGGCAATAATAACATTATCTAATAATATTATGGCAACACGTAGTGCATTCCAGCTGTTATGCAGTTTCGTATGGTTTGGTGTTGGTGAATGGTTAGTTTTGATCTGGTTAGTGATGTTGATTGAATGCAAGAGTTAAAATGCCAAAAGAACAAGAGAAAAAACACCGTTTGCAAAAGTACCGAAGGGATTGGGAGAAAGAAAGCTGGGCACATGGGTGGCTGGCATTCTCAAAAAAGAGTTCCTCAAAGGCATATTGTCGCTATTGTGATCGAGATTTGATAGCCGGCAAATCTGAATTGATTTCTCACTCGAAAACCTCTATACATGTGAGTCGTGCAAGACAAGTAAGTTCTAATCGTTTAATTAGTGATGTCTTTGAAGTTAAAAACAAAGATAAGATGGTAGCGGAGCTTAATACCGTTGCATTGATAGCCAGAAGAAACATTTCGTTTAATTTTCTTGACTATTTACTGCCAACTCTGCATTTCATTGGTGATGAATCAAAAGCAATCAAGGATATGACATGTAACCGCACAAAAGGAACTTACCTACTGACAGAATGCCTTTCTGTTGATGTCCATGAGAGACTAGTAAGCGACATGAAAGCTGCAAAAGGGTTCTCAATTTTATGTGACAAGGCCACGGATATTACCATGAATAAGACTTTTTGCGTAAATGTGCGTTATATTGATGCTGAATCAAGCATGCCAGCAACCAGGCTATATCGATTGCTATCGGTTGATTCTGATGGAGGAGCCGATGCTTTGTTTCTACTACTTGAGCAAGCCTTGCAAAATGATGGGATAGGTTGGGACAGAATTGTCGGCTACGCGTCCGATGGGGAAAACCTGATGCAGGGTGCGAATAATTCGTTTCTGACGAGAATGCAGGATAAAGCACCAAACCTATATGTTTTAAAGTGTTATTGTCATACCTTTCACCTGGTGGCAAGTCATGCATGTAAGGCAATTTCCAAGTCATCCGAGCAACTTCTTCATGATGTTTATAATTACTTTAAAACTCTCCCAACAGAAAAAAATCTTTTCAGGAGTTCCAGCATTTCTTAGAATATGAGCCTTTGAATGTTTTAAAGCCCTGCCAGACAAGATGGTTGTCAGTCTCTGAATGTGTGACACGAGTTCTGGCACAGTGGAAGCCTCTTGAGATGTTCTTTACCGCAGAGGTTTTTGAGACAAAGTCCCCACAGGCAGATCGAATCTTGCAGTCAATAAAATCGCCATACATGCAGGCTACTCTGGAATTCATGCAATATGTGCTTGGAGATCTTTCTGGGTTGAATATGTTATTCCAGTCCAATGATTTCAAACTGCACAGATTCCTTCCTGAAGTAGTGAGAGTTCTAAGGATGTTTGCGAATAATTTCATGAATCGAAATGCAATCAAAGATCTCAAGAATATAGATGTGGAAGACACATCCAAATGGGTTCCTTGGAAAAGGTATTCCTGGAATTTTAGCTTTCCAGACCATAAAATCCTCAAGCCACACGAGAAGGAAAGCTTTCTATCGAGATGCCGGGACTGGTATATCGAAGCAGTAAAGCAAATTTTGTCCCGCATTGATATTGAAGATCCTGTTCTGAAAGCAATACAAAGCATCCATCAATCTGCAATCATTGAGAAGAAATCCTCGCTTGATGCTGCTTCGGTGCTTTACCAACGCCTTCCAAGAATCGCAGGTGAATGCATACAAACCATTGACAGACAGTGGCGCTCACTTTTAATAGATGAGGAGGTGCTGGGCGGTAACTGGAAGGATGTCAAGATTGAAGGGTTTTGGAAAGCCATAAGCAAGATGGAAAGCTATAGCACTCTTGGGAAGTTCATGCTTGAGGTAACTGCTCTGCCTCAAAGCACTGCAGCAGTAGAGAGAACCTTTTCTAAGATAAATTGCAACAAAACGAAGTTGCGAAACAGATTAGCCGTTCGCACAATCGAGGCGGTAATCACTGTTGCTGAAGGGTTCCCTGATAATTTTGAAGTCAGTGATAGGATGTCATCACTTTATTCCAGTGCCAGAAAGACGTACATGGAACGATATAGTACAAGTGACAGGGAAGCCGCTGAAAATATGGAACTATCAGACTAAGTTTTTGTTTAAAGGAACTTTGACTTCTTTGTTGTGTTAATTTCCATGGATTGTTTGGTTCATGTTTAGTTTTTATTTGGTTTATATTTTGCTATCGGGTTTGCTATGTCCATTTATTAATGTACACTGTTCCAACAATATAAATGCAGTTCCAACCCCCCAAAAACCTATCCCGACCCCCTGGAATTAGGTACTTAAGAGTATATATGTTTTTTCGCTTTGTGGGGAGTTCTTGTAGGTATACTTCCGAAATAGTAGGGATTTGTAGGGAGAACACAGGAGGCCCAATAGCATTAATTTTCTACCTAGAACATATATGGTTGTTGTTGTTGTTCCAAAACGCCACATCATATTAGCTTGATTACGTATAATAAATAAATAGTTATTTATTTATTTATTAATATGATGTGGCGTTTTGGAACAACAACAACAACCATATATGTTCTAGGTAGAAAATTAATGCTATTGGGCCTCCTGTGGGGAGAATTGAGAAATACCCTGTAGGGAGAACGTAGGGAGAAAACGCATGCGCTGTAGGTAGAACCCGCTGACGTAGAGTGGCAACCCTGCCAGTGAGAGGCAGAGGTAATATGGCCGACAAAACTATTTGTTGCAAATTTGCAACTCTGGTGAGTAAAGGGTACCTTTAATTGACTTCAAACCTTCATAAATTCTACTCAGATGTGTTTGTAAGGCATATACAACCCTAGGGGAAAGGTTTCAGCAAAAAGAAGCGAGTCATTTTTGAGAAAATTCGCCATTCCATATTTTTCTAAAATATGGAATGGCCTCGTAACTCCTTCAATTGACTCCAAACCTTCATAAATTATACTCAGATGTGTTTCTAAGTCATATACAACGCTAGGGGGAAGGTTTCAGCAAAGAGCAGCAAGTAATTTTTGAGAAAATTAGTCATTCCATATTTTTCTAGAATATGGAATGGCCTCGTAACTCCTTCAACTGACTCCAAACCTTCATAAATTCTACTCAGATGTGTTTGTACGACATAAACAACCCTAGGGGAAAGGTTTCAGCAAAAAGAAGCAAGTAATTTTTGAGAAAATTCGCCATTCCATATTTTTCTAAAATATGGAATGGCCTCGTAACTCCTTCAATTGACTCCAAACCTTCATAAATTATACTCAGATGTGTTTCTAAGTCATATACAACGCTAGGGGGAAGGTTTCAGCAAAGAGCAGCAAGTAATTTTTGAGAAAATTAGTCATTCCATATTTTTCTAGAATATGGAATGGCCTCGTAACTCCTTCAACTGACTCCAAACCTTCATAAATTCTACTCAGATGTGTTTGTACGACATAAACAACCCTAGGGGAAAGGTTTCAGCAAAAAGAAGCAAGTAATTTTTGAGAAAATTCACCATTCCATATTTTTCTAAAATATATGGAATGGCCTTATTATTCCTTCAATTGACTCCAAATCTTCTTAATTTCTACTCAGATGTGTTTGTAAGGCATATACAACCCTAGGGGAAAGGTTTCAGCAAAAAGACGCAAGTAATTTTTGAGAAAATTCGCCATTCCATATTTTTCTAAAATATGGAATGGCTCTGTTTTTGTTTCATTATACTTTCAAAATTAAAAATATTGTTGGGATGTGTTTGGAAATTCTTTTCTTTTGCAATTATGCATTTTGATACCATTCCATCATTCCATGCCATCATTCCATCATTCCACTCCATCATAGCCGAGAAAAAAGGTTTCAAGTGCCAGTTTATCTGCTCTAGGAGGCTGTCTCCTGGAGCCACTTAACAGTATGTAATTAGTAATCGGATATACATATAGGATATACATATAAATACGAATGTAATGCAATGTAAAGTGAGACTTGATTTTATCTCTGTAAATTTAACTGATTGATGAGATAGAGAAAATGTAATGAGGCGTTTTTCTTGTATCTCGTTCTGCCAAGCGAATCTTTGTCCTGAATACTGAGGCGCTTCTTACAGATTTTGAGGCCGGGGGGTACTTTGTATAACTTGGGCACTGGTAGCCATGTGCTGTCCATATGGGTGGGTTTTTGGCCCTAAAATTCTCTTAACATGGGTATGATTTTAACCAAATCCCCATAAAAGTGGAAGGCAAATTGAAGAAAACTCGAAGAATTAACTTTATTTGAGGGTCCTGATGGGGGTTAAATGTTAAGTGTTATTGGACAATTTTTCTGAACTGCTAAGTGTTATAGAAGCAAAAATTTTGCAGTTAACTATTATATTAAATTTTATAGATATTTAAGAGTTACACAATATGTTTTATCATTTTCTTCTTTATTATCGTCATCATCATCATCAATGATGGTAAAATCATAATCATCATTATCATTATTATTATCATTATCACTATCATTATCACTATCATTATCACTATCACTATCATTAGCATTATCATCTTCATCGTTTCGTCATCATCATCATAATCGTCCATCAATCAAGGTATCATTCTCATCATCATAATCATGATGATCGAAACCATGATTATGATTGTCAGTATCATCATCGTCATCATCGTCATCATCATCATCATCATCATCATCATCATCATCATCGTCATCATCATCATCATCATCATCATCATCATCAATAGCATCATCAATATGAAGGTAGTTTATCAAAACTATCATCACGTTCGTGACCATCATCATACATCGGTGGACGAAATAATGAAAAAGTTAGTCAGCAACCTCAAAAAGAAAAAAATGTGGCAAAATTTTGTAAAACCAAGTCATTTTCCTTTAAAAAAAAGGTGGGTTTACTGTACCGTGGTATCACTATCTGCTTCACAAATAATTTAACTGTTAGATGTTTTTTCGGCTTAATTTTTAAGTGTTACATGTTATTTAATGAAATTTGTTGAAGTTAACTGTTTTGTTGACCCCCCCCCCCCCTATCTGGACCCTCTTATTTGGTCAGAAAAGTGGTAAAAGCGCGTCAGAAGCGTTTGTAGTAGACTATCAAGCAATAAAAAGGCCTAAGAAAGTCTTATTATTCTCATAATATAAGGTCTGTTTATGCATAGGCCTACGTTTTTTAAGTGGGTGGGTTTGCGAAATCTGGCTGGCACATCCCCGTCCATCCATAATTCACGACCCCCCCTTGATTAAGTGTAAATAGGTTAACTAATTCAACAAGAGTCATGAAAACAAAGATTACGAACGAAAAGCAATTCGCTCTTCAAAAAGGTGTAGGGGTTTTCTCGGGGGTTTTTATTAAAACAAAAGGATTTCCGAGAGAATTTGGTGGAAATAATATGTTTCCTAGCTATGTTTCATGTTTCACACCATATGATTCCTAATATGTTTCATGACCAATATATACAAATATGTATGGTGCTGAAGAAGGCTCAACATAGCCAAAACACAAAAGTCAATCGGAAGGAGAGCCTTGGGCTGTATGACTTAGAGAAACGTCGTTGGCTCTCTGGTCATGCAATGCAGGTTCGAATCCATCTATTGTGGTATGGTATGTCACTAGTTAGACAGGGCTTTTCCCCAACAATCTAGCAAAGAGGGTAACCTAGGGTTTTTTAAATTGAAATCTACTGAAAAAAAGGTCGGAGAACACGAATCCAAGATGGGCCCTCAAACATTTTCGCCGGAATTACCCTTAATTAACGCCTAATTGTGCCTAATTAAGTCAACTATAAAAGTTGTCTTTGATTGTATTTCAATACAACCTACCAGTTTCGAGAAAATCTCGTTTGAAATAATGATGACGTCATCATCCTAAGGCTCAATATGGGCTTGTGTCAACTCGCGTAACTTCACAAATAGGCCCAAATAGGGGGTCGAATCGTCAAAAAACCGCTTACAATGCGATACGTGTATGTATAACAGCATGCATGATAAGCATAATAAGCCCCACCGCAAATTTGGAAAAGCGAAGAAAGGGGTTCACTGCATAGACAATAGGAATCCCATTATGAATACTGCGTTAGGTCACTGATTTTACACCAACTATTTTGCGTGAGTTCTTGCCGAAGAAATGATAATACGGTTGTAAAACAAGGGAGAAACTTACGAGTTAGCAGCAGATATCAAACATGAACTCAACATTTTCTCCAGAGCAGCATTCAATTACTAAACATAACTTATCGTATCCATCCAAATACAACAATACAATAACAATAAGGATAACTCTAACACGACAAAATACTCGACGATTCAGTTACTACTATTCTCACACCAAACCTCAGGCAATCTACTTTCATATCAAAAGTCCAATGCCCCTATTTTCCTAAAAAGGTATAATTAAATATGACCAATCTATCGTCCAATCCTGATGTTCTTCGTGTTGCTTGATAATCCAATCAGAATTAGAGTTCCAAATATAATAGATTTACTAGTTAAATGTTTCACGTGTTCATTTCCTGAAAATTTTACTAGTTAAACTGTACACATGCAATCTTCATGTTCTGCTCTGGACTTTGTCTCATGACAAATGCAACAGCAACGATTAATACGTCAATCGAAAAACAAATAAACAGGAAAACACTCGGAATTGTTTTTTTTTCTAATAAGATCTCCAGGCCGAGATGGCCCTTAACCTTATTTACAAACATAACAAAAATTTAAGAAATACAAGAAATACAGAGTAAAAGTCTAAATTACAGCAAAAAAAATTCAAAAAATAGTGTCCATCAAAGTCCAAGCCATTTACTTCCAAAATTAATTGATGACATAAAAATAAGATTGGGAATTATAGAAATCATTGTCAACAACTGGAAAGCAAATTTTAATTTTAATTGAGTAGGCCTTATTGGGTATTAATTAAAGGCTACTTCCGTTAAAAAATTTTGAAGGCCCATCTTGGATTCGTGTTCTCCGACCTTTTTAAAGTAGATTTAATTGAAAATCCCAACGTTACCCTCTTTGCTAGATTGTTGCGAAAAAAACCCTGTCTAAGTGGGAAAATCTATCCTAGTGTTCGCCATTCATGACAAATATATACAAATATGTATCTAATTATGTATCTATTGTGGTATGCCACTTGAAAAATGTTTCCTAGCTAGGGTTTATGAGATTTTCAAATGCCATCTTTGTCAAAAAGGTTCTGTAGCGTAGCGTTATGATTAAAATTTTCAATTTAGCATGTAAGGGTGGCGATGCCTACACAACTATGATACGTGCATAATTTCATGCACGCCTTAGCAGATTATGTCCCATTAGTATTATAAAGCGATGTTTTGTGCTTCGTCCTACTTCAAATTTTCCAATTTGGAAAGTAGTGTAACAAGTTCAAGTTTTTTTCACCCTCCCTCCCTTTCGTCGGGTTTGTGGTGTTAGTGGTATGGTTTGAAAAGAGCTCATGCCACGTTCCATCGCCTCTTATGAGATATGAGATCCGGTGGCCTGTGATGTGACAAGTGCATCAGCCTAGGGCGAGAATACATTCCCTCCCAGTTGCTAAAGTAGGGGTTTTGGTTTAAGGCTGATGCACTGGCAGCCCAACAAAGCTTCCTATAACGAGATAACACAGGAAAATATAATGAAGCAATATTAGAAATTGTAGGAAGCAAATTGATATCCTCAAAATTATATCGTCCTCTTAATCCACTATACTCTTAACACTATACTATTTAGAGAGCTCCTCCATCTTGCGGTCAATCTTATATCAATCTTGCATAAAATCTTGCAAAGTCATGTTTTTTCCAAAAATGTACGTACATGCTGTTTTTATGAGTAACACCTTTATAAGAAACTCGGAACTGAAAATTCCAAACAAATTAATGAACTTTAAAGAACTACCTAGGCTCTGAGGCTCGGATGAAAAACTGGGAAGAACTTTTATAAAGAAGAAAGTAATGTCTGCTTGGCCCTTACGTTAAACCTCCATCTTTTTCACAGTTTTCCTTCTGCCCTTGCTTCTTTGTACTCAGCACACAAGTAAAAGCTTTCTCCATGAGTGAAAATTTGGTAGTACAACCTCTTCCAAAGGCTCTACTGGAGTGTTATCGTTGCTGATTTTGCTGAGTTTTCGAGTAGAGGTGAGCTATACTCGAAAACACGGAACTGGGAGCTTTTGCGCAATTTTTTCCGTTCCGAGATTTCCGAGAGTTCCGCGTTTTCGACCTGGCCATTGGGGATAAGATGGCTGTAGGATAGCTATATGATGGGTTTTCTGCATGAGATGAGATCATGCCAGAATTGCTGCAGGAAAACTGAACTGTTACTACAAAAGAACGAGGAACTGGCTCAAGTTGACATTCAGACAGAAGACTTAAATAACTGCTGTTGTAGTAAAAACAAGAAATAGATTGATTGAATCGAGGTACAAAGTAGCAATCAATTTGGCCCAATTATTTTGATGAATTGATGAATCTGTATCCCCAAAATTGGAAGTGATAGATTCAGTGGCCGAACTGAATCTTGAGATTGAGAGAATATTCTTAAAAGATTGTACTGTAGTTGAACTGAGTTTATGACCCAAAACTGGAGATCAATGGGGATTGATGGATATTAATGACCCAAAACTGGGGTCCACAAGTCCCCGTCCCTAATCTTGGGTAGCTTCACCCCCGGGGACGTAATACCGTTGTATGAAACATATGAAACTTAAATAGAAGCGCGAATAGAAATATATTTATGTACTTCTATCTGTCTTGTTTTTTCTTTTCTTAACTATCTGAAGTTACCATAAAAACCTTACTCGTCATAACTAAAGAAAATTCAAACACACTAAATTATATGGGCTAAAATCCGGGGGGCTTATAACCGGGAGGAGATTTGTGTTGTCAATTTGATGGGCTTAAAACCGGGTGGGCTTATAACCGGGATTTTATTGGATACCAGATTTGTCATTGCTGGTTTTTTTTCTTACATAGTGTTAATAGGAGACTTCTAAGTTATTTAACAATTATAGCATACAGTTCACATCCGCTGTCTCGACTGCCCGCTATCTCAAACATTCGCTTTCTCGAACGATTTTCCATTTCTCCCGTTTTGGTATAAGGGTTTGTATGGAAAAATCATCCTCTATCTCGAATTCCGTTATCTCGAACATTCGCTGTCTCGAACCATTTCCCATTTCCCGCGGAGAAAAAAATGCTCTTTGTCTCAATTTGGGAACACTAACCTTGCATTTTAACCAGAGTTCCTTTCCTAACTTGAAAACTATATATTTTTTATATTTATATGTGGGCATCTGTTTAAATGTTATCAAAAAGTGAACACATTTCTGCAATTGATTGAAGACCAAAAATTTCCTTGTTGTTGTCAGCATAATATTGCAAAAAAATTTCAACTTTTTCGTAATGTTTCTCTTGTTCAGCAAGACATCTTTTGTCCCAAAACCATTGATACCATTCGAATGAATAGAGATTATAATGCACTTTATTCTTATTCCATCTTTTACATTTTTCAGGACACCTCTCAAACCCTCCCGAATAACACAATCCTTCTCTTATGAAATCGTCAACTATGAATGGTTCTGGCTCTTGTCCCAGTAAATGCTTTTTATTTGTTATTGAATAGCGAAGATGAATGGCACTTCGTGGAATTGGTATTTTTTCTTCTGCTTTTACTTCTGTATGAAAGTATTCTGGTTTGACCATGTTAGGAACCCAACTTGCTGGACTTGCTCCTGTCCAATTTCCATCAGGAACCATTTGCAAATGCCATGAATATTCATCTCTGTGATAATACCAAACATAATTACACATTAAGCTAAACTGACAGAGACAATACATTCCACCAGCCTCTTTGGCTGATTCACTAAATATAGAACCAAATGTTTTGCCGTGTTCTTTAGCAATCTTCATACGTAGTTCTTTCATATGACTTGTTTTGATCATCAGTGGAAAAACTGACATGCATTGCATTACCTCTTTTCGACGAAGGACTAACTCAGTTACTTTTACCCAGCATGGGAATGCTGGTTGACCTATCTTGGCTACAATAACTGGTTTTCTGTTTTCGAATAACAAATCTGGAGTGACAAGTGTGCTGAAAAACGTGTCAGTATCAATATAACCAACATATGTTGCATTAGTGCAATTATCAGGATGCATCATCTCCCTTTTCCATAATTATGATAAACCTCAGGATCTCCTGGTCCTCTGTAGCAGACATCTGGATATGGCCATTCACTTTTTAATCTCTCTCCTAAGCTATGGTCCTCTGGCTTTTCATCATCTAACACAACTAAAAGTTTTAAACCTTCAATTGGATAAAATATCTTCATTGATCGTATTAACACCTTTCGATATTCCGTTTCCCAACGTGGTCCTGAAGTAAGCCGAAGATAAAGAACATATCTTGGTACATCTTGCCATGGACTAACAGCATTGTCACTCTCAACAACACCAGGAGGCTGAAGCTTGACCGCAATGGGTTGATTGGTTGAACTGAGATTCCATAAAATGATAGTGTAGTACAGAATGGTGCAAACAACGGCGAGAATGAGTGCAATTGTGACATTTATTATTAACTTGATCATTCTGGTGACTGTTGAAAACAATGGTGGACGTTTCGTACATCACAATACATTAGAGCAAAGATTGCAGTTTGGTATTGTGATTATGACAGTTCTAACTTAGAGAGGAAGCAGATGAAGATATATTACACAATGCTTCTGTTCTGGTCGAGAATTGCCCAAGAAAGATTGCTTGATGCGTCTATTCTTACGATCAAGAACGAAGAGGCAAGGGTGGTCGATAAAGAACAGCCAACCAACACTTTCGCCAGAATAAAGGCCCGTGGATATATTCATATCCTTTCAACTTAGGTTTTTGCCTAATCCTAAACCTCTCCTGTGTATTGTTATCTGCAATTGTTTGGTCCTTGTTGATCCGCCGATTTAATCCAGGAAAGTATTTCTCTCGCTTATTTCTTTATTTTTAACTAAATACATTTTTCGTGAAAGGTCCCAAGAGCAAAATATTTCCAAGGACCCCAAACTATTTCGTTACGCCACGTCAATGCAGAAGCCAACGTAAGTAAACACATTTCGACTGTGGCGCTGACTAAAGGTTAAGATAAATGACGTGATTGGTGGATCATGCATTTTCAAAGCCCTTCTTAAACGTAGCAACGCTATCGCTATATCCGAAGGACTATAACCATTATCATACCGTTATCGTCATCATCATCATCATAGCGTCATCATCATCATCTTCATCTGCACAACAATCGTCATTATGTCATTCTCAATATTATCCTCAATACCATCATCAACATGATCTTCATCAGCATCATCATCATCGTCATCATCGTCATCATCATCATCATCATCAGCATTATGATGATAACGATGATCACCATATTCATCATCACCATCATCATCATCATTATCATCATCATCGTCATCATTAATAACCATTATGATAATAGCAACGAAAATTGCTTTGCACATGTAGCCAGACTCCCTAACCAAATTTTGGATTAGCCCTTTCGTTACACTCACTTTCCTGATACGAACATTACAGTATTTGGGGATAGACACAACCAGCCGAAAACCGATTCCCTGCTGAAATATCTAATTATGCAAAAGGAAGGTCGAGACTCTTCCCTACAACATCGAGTCACGTCTCACTAAATATTATGCAAATGGCTTCGAGAAATTTCTGATTGGCGAAAAAATTTAATTATCTAGATAAGAACTTCTGCAAAATACTCCACCACAGTGAATCATCTACTTGTTTACGAATTTCGTTGTTGCTGCTCATTGTCTAAAGAATTGGTTTTCATGACGAACAATTACGGCGACTTCAAAGTTTACTTCCTCATATTTGTGGCTTCTCTATTGTTACATTTTGGCAAGAAAAAGCGTCTATACATATATCCATATATGCGTTCTACAAACCCCCCTTCATTATGTCCTTCGGACATAAAAACATAGAAAAACATAGCAACGCTATCGCTATGTCCGAAGGACAATAATCACAGTCATCATCGTCATCATCATCATCAATAATTGTTATGATCGTCATGATCGTTATCTTTATTGTCATCATCATCATCAACATTATCATCATCATCATCATCACATCTTCATCATCATAATCATAATCAACATCATCATCACCATCATCATCATCATCATTTCATCAAAACCGTTATCATCGTCATAATTGTTATCGTTGCTGTCATTCTCATCATTATCATCAATATTCCTCATTCATTATGATAATAGCGAATCAAAATTTTTGCCCATGTGGCCAACCTCCTAACCAAATTCTGGGTTACAGTAGCCTCTGCATAAGTCTCACTTTCCTATTCCAAATAATATTCGGACAGACAACAACTGAAAATATAAAATATTTGTTAACATTTAGAACGCAATTAGTTACTCTGATTTTCCATTGGAATTTTTCCAATATTTAATTATGCAAATTATGCAAGTTCGAGAATCTTCTCGGCAACAACCGAGTCACGTGTCAGTAAATATTAAACAAATGGACTTCGAGGATTTTCTGATTGGAAGAACAAATCTAATTATCTCAATAAGATCTTATGCCAAATACTCGACCACAATAAATCATCTGCTTGTTTACAAATTCCGTAATTGTCAAAAGTGAAAAAGTTGGTTTTCATGATAATCAATTACGGACATAATGATCAATTCGCTTTCTCGAGCAAATAGCTTTTTTTCAACTTCTCTTTAACTTCAGCTTTAAAACTGTTGTCGTTTAAATGCCTCTGAAGAACACACGAATGATACAGGGACAGCAGGGCCTCTTTTAAGGGGAGAGAACAAGGACAAAAAATTGAAGCGGCCTTTCTGCTTTATTGTTCTTGTGTTCTGTTGTTTTATCTTCTGCGCTTTCTATACAGTGCGAGTCCAGTTTTGGCAAGGTCATTCTTTTGTCAAGTCTTCTATCAGGGATGCATCCACAGCCACTGGTGCTGAGCTGGAGAAATAATTAGGGGCCAGCTCTACTTCAGTAGAGAATTCATACAAGTTATACCGATGCAACAGGCTGACTCAGAATAAAAGCGCACAGCGCCTATATAGATTTGCCTATATATGGGGCCTGGGGGCATGGTCCCGCAGAAAATTTTCAAAATACCACCCCATGATTGGCTTAGCTTGGCTTTTAAAAATACGTTTCTCAAGAACTATGGAGCAAGATGCCTGGCCACCTTCTGTTTGTCACTTCTAAGCATGCAGAATAAGCGAACACCAATATCTTAACCGGATAATTCGAGTTTTTAGCAATCGTTTCAAAATTCTCCAAAATACTTTTAATTGTATTGCTTATTGGCAACAATGGGAGTGCTGCATTGATAACTTTTCTTATCCGAGCACAAATCCTAAAAATTGAGTGCCCAATCCGAGCATCTTGTAGAGGAAATAATACAATCATAGATACAATCAACGCAGTAGATAAGAGAAGAACAAACCACATATTTACTGCCCCATGATGAGAGAAGATTCTTGCGGTAGCACTGCTCGGATATCAATATCAAAGGCTTGCCATTTTTGGCGGTGACTATTATGTCTAATACAGAAAAAGTGAGATTTCCTCTCGCAAGTCATAATTTTCTCTTTGCTTTACCACAGAGTCCTTATTCTGTGGCATTAGCTTTGGCAATACATGGGCACACTGGTATAATGAAGTTGATAAAATATTTGGAAAGTTTTATTTTGGAGGACACTGTACTAGGATAGCAACTTTATGAAACTAGGTGGGCAATGATAGGGACTAGCGGGAGCATTTTTCCCTAGTTACTGTGTTAAAATAGACCCTGAGTGACATATTGAAAGCTTCTTCCTTGCCCAGAACATAAAATACGTTTGCATGTTTTACAATAGAATTTTTTGTCTGTATGAGAAAGCGAAAGATAACCTAATTACCCATACTTAAGACCACACCAATACCAAGAAGAGAAACTTTTGCACGAATATAATAAGATAAAGTGAGCAGAAGAAATGAGACGGCAGAGGCAGCAAGAGCCAGCTAATAACACTTTATGTAGAAAAAAACTTGACTTAAACTTAGGGACACATAAGAGAGACCAATTCTTGGATGCCTGATTTGCCATGAATCTGGATTACTTTGAAACATACTGATCAACGAGACGAGTGCAGTTTATTTGATGAATAATTTATTAACCCGCCGCAATCATTGAAGCAGCGACGTTGACATCAGGGAGCGGCACTCCCTAGTTGACAAGGATTTTTTTCATTTTTCGCAACAGTGAAAGCAATGTTTTCCATTGTCAATTCTCTTCTTATTTTGTGTTAGCGTAGAGAAAAATTTAGTATCACGAAATATCCCTTTCTTTCGTTTAGAAATCATTTCAGTGACGCTGATTGTCCCAAATGAAATCCGCCATTACATACAGCATCATTCGAGTGAAAACATCCCGAAAGAAATATCATCAAAAGAATTACCCAGCGAACAACACGTCCATTTACAATACATTTATCAATTTCCATGTAAAATCAATAAAACAACAACCTACTGTCAATTCTCTTCTCATTTTGTGTTAGCGTCATAAAGTTGGGAATATTAAAACAGTGTTCATATACACTTTTATTTTAATAAGCAACCGCTCAATAAGCAACTAGGACTGAACTGACCTTAACAATAAGCAACTTGAGGGCTCAATTGAATTACTGTAAGCAACTATGAAGTCAAACAACCATGCTTATTCTCTTTCTTATGTTAGGAAATTGTTCTTCGCTCTTATGTTTTGCATGTTGAAGTTCGTTACGTTAGCTAACGTTTTTCCACTTACTATCTCCCAAAAGTCATGTTGTAGGCCTAACAGAAGACGATTTTGACCCGCGAAGTCAGGGGTGGCTAGTACTGTAGGCACAAAAAATGTTAAGCAACGTTTAAGCAACTTGTAGGGCTGAAATGTCTAAAATTTTAAGCAACTTTGAGGGCTGGACGAAAGTCAAGTTGCTTATTAAAAAAAAAGTGCATTCCTAACTCTATGGTTAGCGTAAGAAAAAATAAAAATCACGAAATACGCGCTCGTTGTTACTTAATCTCCTTCTCATAGATATTAGAATCGTATGATATTTTGCTGTTTTTGAAGTGAACAAAATTTCTGATATAGAGAAATTTATTTAGAGTGACAGCAATTTAATGATGACACGAATATGTAGATTCACTGACCATGGCAGATTTGAAAAGAATTTATTCTCAAACTGTGCTTTATTCCACGGGATCTTAATAAGTGTATTTTGATGTCTTTGATTACTTGCACGTAAAAGCGTCAAAATTATTATACCATCTTTATAAATAGCCGATCATTCAAGAATATTAAACTTACCTTCATTTGCTCGAGCTCTTTGTCTCTTGGTCGTATTGGATCCACCTTCAGTAAAATTGTTTTGGTTAGATTTTCTCTTTCAAGCATTTGCTGTTGTCATGGATCAACAGATATTAATGAAAGAGGAGATTTAAATACAAAAAGAATACTGTTTAAAGATGACTAAACACATCGCATGCGTGAAGTATGATTATATGAAAGAAAAACAATTGATTGAATGGAAAGAATAGGGAGTGAAGGGATCTAAAAATTTTCTATTTCAAAGAAAGTTTAACCGCAAGTCCTTGTGGTGGTTGTTATAATTACAGTTTTTCACGCGATGGACTCAGTTACCACTCCATCCCATGTGAAGTGGGTTGAATACAGTGGCGGACATTCATTAATTTTTCTTGATCTCGTATAGCCTTGGGGTTGTGTTTTCCATCCCCCTCAAGAAATTGCTTTCCTGTAAATCTAGGGCAATGAAACATGGCACAGGCATGGGCCAATGTATTAGAAGGAATGTTGGTAAATTAGGCGTCTCCCACTTCAATTATGACGTCATTATGACATCATAATCGAAACATGCAACAGACCTTCCTTAATATCAATAAAAATCCAGAAATGTCTTTACAAGATTTACTGGTAAAAATAGGCATTTATATGTGGTTTAGGCATGACCACGTACCATATAAGGCAATGTCACGTGACCCTTTGTAATTATCATGGAGACTCTTTTGTATCACATTGTAGCTTAAACATATAGGCTTAAAGTCAGCCTTCAAAAAATTCTAACGTATTAGTGTGGAGGTGACCTCTCACTAATCTTCGCTTGAACAATATTGAAAGAGTAATAAATTTCAGCATCCACTTGGCAGAAGCACCAATTTCAATAAGGTACTCAAGACAAGTTGTCATCATTATCATCATAATCATCCTCGTCATATTATCATCATAACAATAATAATAATCTTCATCATACCAATGAGAACAATGATGATGATGAAATAAAATAACAAATCATAATAATAATAATGTATTTAAAATAATAATAATGTACAAAGAGAAATTAAAGAGAAATAGTTCTAGCAAGCAAATTGAATGTGCACGTTAAAATTTCACCCCAATCAAAGTAAGTTTAGTAAAAATATCAACATCAATATCAATGCAGACTTAATAAGCGGGGGTCCTAATAGGAGTGGGGGTTGGAAAAATTAATTAGTTGGGGGACGGCAATTAGGCGCCGAAGAGTACAGATAAACTGATAAACTCATGCAACATTCTGAGTTGAAGAGGTCTGCTGTGCACTTGTGTTGAATAATGAAAGCCCAATTATGTGTATGTCTCCGCATCGGCACAATAACTCTTAATTCAAATATTTGTTAATGTGATTCATTTCTGGTATCGTGGCGTGAAAGTTGAAATTAAAAAGGGCATACATTACTATAGAATTATCGAGAATTGTGAAGCATGATACTTCGATCTCTGCAGAAGCAACTTACAGTACCTTCAAATCCTATTCACCGTCTCCGTGTCTATCGCTCAAATACTACTCATCTTGGTCGCAGTCTATTTTGCTTCAATTAGCATTTATCTATTTCTACAAATATATTAGCTCAGATGCATACATTGAAATCAAAATTTGGGGAGTTTACAGAGTTCGCAGTAATGTTGATGGCATCAAATTGAAGGGGCAATAATAGCTTTTATGCTGATAAAAAGGCATCTTTTTATTAAAGTCAATTTAGGGAATTGTTGGCTCTTGGTTTACATGAAATGGGTTGGAATTTCACGCTGTCGTTCGCTTATTTAAACTGTAGGTTAATGTTTTGTAGAATTCTTTTTCCTGCCCACATGAGATGAGTTCCCTAAAAATATTTTCATAAATTTAGCTTTTTCTTTCATGCCCTACTCACATGGGATGTGTCGTCAACGAGATATACATATAATCGTGATTCCTTCATGCACACCCGAACTGATTATGTTCAATAAAGGTATAAATTGTTGTAATAGGCCTCGTCGCTAGTTGACAATTTTCCAAGTTGAAGAACAGGGCAATGGTTTCAATTTTTTCGACGACCTCAACACAACATCAGTATGTGGAATCATGGGTTATCAGTGTATGAGTTTTGCCATTTACAAGAGGTTCAGCATATTAAGTGGGATGTTCAGTGAAACATACAGGTTTGGTCAATGTACAGCGTATGCGAATAGGTTTCCATCTGCGTCAAGGTAGCTATAAAATTGTTTGTGGTTCCAGTAAAGTTTGCGAGTATACCAGTTGCTTTGGATTCTAGCATGTACACAAATCCCGGGAGGGCACTCGTATACTTTTCTATTGTATCATGCTCGAAGAAAGGTATAACTGATGGACCCTAAACGCTGACCTGTTTTAACGGAATACATACCATAATCGTGGAAAATTTTCTTGAGAACATACCCTTTTCCGCGTCACATCGTTTTTTATCGACTTTAGGTACTCTAATCACCTGTCCCCAACTAAAATTGTTGATATCACTGCACTGGCATAATTTTAGCACAATCCTTTGCCTAGCTGCTGAGTTGATTGTTAGGTTACAGATTTTATTCTGAAACATTTGACTAAAATATCATAACAGAGGAATTTTGGAATCATCAAATGCAGAAGAATACACCCTTTCTTGAATTTATGGTCGAATTGGCACCCCAAGCGTCTATACATATATCCATATATGCGTTCTACAAACCCCCCTTCATTATGTCCTTCGGACATAAAAACATAGAAAAACATAGCAACGCTATCGCTATGTCCGAAGGACAATAATCACAGTCATCATCGTCATCATCATCATCAATAATTGTTATGATCGTCATGATCGTTATCTTTATTGTCATCATCATCATCAACATTATCATCATCATCATCATCACATCTTCATCATCATAATCATAATCAACATCATCATCACCATCATCATCATCATCATTTCATCAAAACCGTTATCATCGTCATAATTGTTATCGTTGCTGTCATTCTCATCATTATCATCAATATTCCTCATTCATTATGATAATAGCGAATCAAAAATTTTTTGCCCATGTGGCCAACCTCCCTAACCAAATTCTGGGTTACAGTAGCCTCTGCATAAGTCTCACTTTCCTATTCCAAATAATATTCGGACAGACAACAACTGAAAATATAAAATATTTGTTAACATTTAGAACGCAATTAGTTACTCTGATTTTCCATTGGAATTTTTCCAATATTTAATTATGCAAATTATGCAAGTTCGAGAATCTTCTCGGCAACAACCGAGTCACGTGTCAGTAAATATTAAACAAATGGACTTCGAGGATTTTCTGATTGGAAGAACAAATCTAATTATCTCAATAAGATCTTATGCCAAATACTCGACCACAATAAATCATCTGCTTGTTTACAAATTCCGTAATTGTCAAAAGTGAAAAGTTGGTTTTCATGATAATCAATTACGGACATAATGATCAATTCGCTTTCTCGAGCAAATAGCTTTTTTTCAACTTCTCTTTAACTTCAGCTTTAAAACTGTTGTCGTTTAAATGCCTCTGAAGAACACACGAATGATACAGGGACAGCAGGGCCTCTTTTAAGGGGAGAGAACAAGGACAAAAAATTGAAGCGGCCTTTCTGCTTTATTGTTCTTGTGTTCTGTTGTTTTATCTTCTGCGCTTTCTATACAGTGCGAGTCCAGTTTTGGCAAGGTCATTCTTTTGTCAAGTCTTCTATCAGGGATGCATCCACAGCCACTGGTGCTGAGCTGGAGAAATAATTAGGGGCCAGCTCTACTTCAGTAGAGAATTCATACAAGTTATACCGATGCAACAGGCTGACTCAGAATAAAAGCGCACAGCGCCTATATAGATTTGCCTATATATGGGGCCTGGGGGCATGGTCCCGCAGAAAATTTTCAAAATACCACCCCATGATTGGCTTAGCTTGGCTTTTAAAAATACGTTTCTCAAGAACTATGGAGCAAGATGCCTGGCCACCTTCTGTTTGTCACTTCTAAGCATGCAGAATAAGCGAACACCAATATCTTAACCGGATAATTCGAGTTTTAGCAATCGTTTCAAAATTCTCCAAAATACTTTTAATTGTATTGCTTATTGGCAACAATGGGAGTGCTGCATTGATAACTTTTCTTATCCGAGCACAAATCCTAAAATTGAGTGCCCAATCCGAGCATCTTGTAGAGGAAATAATACAATCATAGATACAATCAACGCAGTAGATAAGAGAAGAACAAACCACATATTTACTGCCCCATGATGAGAGAAGATTCTTGCGGTAGCACTGCTCGGATATCAATATCAAAGGCTTGCCATTTTGGCGGTGACTATTATGTCTAATACAGAAAAGTGAGATTTCCTCTCGCAAGTCATAATTTTCTCTTTGCTTTACCACAGAGTCCTTATTCTGTGGCATTAGCTTTGGCAATACATGGGCACACTGGTATAATGAAGTTGATAAAATATTTGGAAAGTTTTATTTTGGAGGACACTGTACTAGGATAGCAACTTTATGAAACTAGGTGGGCAATGATAGGGACTAGCGGGAGCATTTTCCCTAGTTACTGTGTTAAAATAGACCCTGAGTGACATATTGAAAGCTTCTTCCTTGCCCAGAACATAAAATACGTTTGCATGTTTTACAATAGAATTTTTTGTCTGTATGAGAAAGCGAAAGATAACCTAATTACCCATACTTAAGACCACACCAATACCAAGAAGAGAAACTTTTGCACGAATATAATAAGATAAAGTGAGCAGAAGAAATGAGACGGCAGAGGCAGCAAGAGCCAGCTAATAACACTTTATGTAGAAAAAAACTTGACTTAAACTTAGGGACACATAAGAGAGACCAATTCTTGGATGCCTGATTTGCCATGAATCTGGATTACTTTGAAACATACTGATCAACGAGACGAGTGCAGTTTATTTGATGAATAATTTATTAACCCGCCGCAATCATTGAAGCAGCGACGTTGACATCAGGAGCGGCACTCCCTAGTTGACAAGGATTTTTTTCATTTTTCGCAACAGTGAAAGCAATGTTTTCCATTGTCAATTCTCTTCTTATTTTGTGTTAGCGTAGAGAAAAATTTAGTATCACGAAATATCCCTTTCTTTCGTTTAGAAATCATTTCAGTGACGCTGATTGTCCCAAATGAAATCCGCCATTACATACAGCATCATTCGAGTGAAAACATCCCGAAAGAAATATCATCAAAAGAATTACCCAGCGAACAACACGTCCATTTACAATACATTTATCAATTTCCATGTAAAAATCAATAAAACAACAACCTACTGTCAATTCTCTTCTCATTTTGTGTTAGCGTCATAAAGTTGGGAATATTAAAACAGTGTTCATATACACTTTTATTTTAATAAGCAACCGCTCAATAAGCAACTAGGACTGAACTGACCTTAACAATAAGCAACTTGAGGGCTCAATTGAATTACTGTAAGCAACTATGAAGTCAAACAACCATGCTTATTCTCTTTCTTATGTTAGGAAATTGTTCTTCGCTCTTATGTTTTGCATGTTGAAGTTCGTTACGTTAGCTAACGTTTTTCCACTTACTATCTCCCAAAAGTCATGTTGTAGGCCTAACAGAAGACGATTTTGACCCGCGAAGTCAGGGGTGGCTAGTACTGTAGGCACAAAAAATGTTAAGCAACGTTTAAGCAACTTGTAGGGCTGAAATGTCTAAAATTTTAAGCAACTTTGAGGGCTGGACGAAAGTCAAGTTGCTTATTTTAAAAAAAGTGCATTCCTAACTCTATGGTTAGCGTAAGAAAAAATAAAAATCACGAAATACGCGCTCGTTGTTACTTAATCTCCTTCTCATAGATATTAGAATCGTATGATATTTTGCTGTTTTTGAAGTGAACAAAATTTCTGATATAGAGAAATTTATTTAGAGTGACAGCAATTTAATGATGACACGAATATGTAGATTCACTGACCATGGCAGATTTGAAAAGAATTTATTCTCAAACTGTGCTTTATTCCACGGGATCTTAATAAGTGTATTTTGATGTCTTTGATTACTTGCACGTAAAAGCGTCAAAATTATTATACCATCTTTATAAATAGCCGATCATTCAAGAATATTAAACTTACCTTCATTTGCTCGAGCTCTTTGTCTCTTGGTCGTATTGGATCCACCTTCAGTAAAATTGTTTTGGTTAGATTTTCTCTTTCAAGCATTTGCTGTTGTCATGGATCAACAGATATTAATGAAAGAGGAGATTTAAATACAAAAAAGAATACTGTTTAAAGATGACTAAACACATCGCATGCGTGAAGTATGATTATATGAAAGAAAAACAATTGATTGAATGGAAAGAATAGGGAGTGAAGGGATCTAAAAATTTTCTATTTCAAAGAAAGTTTAACCGCAAGTCCTTGTGGTGGTTGTTATAATTACAGTTTTTCACGCGATGGACTCAGTTACCACTCCATCCCATGTGAAGTGGGTTGAATACAGTGGCGGACATTCATTAATTTTTCTTGATCTCGTATAGCCTTGGGGTTGTGTTTTCCATCCCCCTCAAGAAATTGCTTTCCTGTAAATCTAGGGCAATGAAACATGGCACAGGCATGGGCCAATGTATTAGAAGGAATGTTGGTAAATTAGGCGTCTCCCACTTCAATTATGACGTCATTATGACATCATAATCGAAACATGCAACAGACCTTCCTTAATATCAATAAAAATCCAGAAATGTCTTTACAAGATTTACTGGTAAAAATAGGCATTTATATGTGGTTTAGGCATGACCACGTACCATATAAGGCAATGTCACGTGACCCTTTGTAATTATCATGGAGACTCTTTTGTATCACATTGTAGCTTAAACATATAGGCTTAAAGTCAGCCTTCAAAAAAATTCTAACGTATTAGTGTGGAGGTGACCTCTCACTAATCTTCGCTTGAACAATATTGAAAGAGTAATAAATTTCAGCATCCACTTGGCAGAAGCACCAATTTCAATAAGGTACTCAAGACAAGTTGTCATCATTATCATCATAATCATCCTCGTCATATTATCATCATAACAATAATAATAATCTTCATCATACCAATGAGAACAATGATGATGATGAAATAAAATAACAAATCATAATAATAATAATGTATTTAAAATAATAATAATGTACAAAAGAGAAATTAAAGAGAAATAGTTCTAGCAAGCAAATTGAATGTGCACGTTAAAATTTCACCCCAATCAAAGTAAGTTTAGTAAAAATATCAACATCAATATCAATGCAGACTTAATAAGCGGGGTCCTAATAGGAGTGGGGTTGGAAAAATTAATTAGTTGGGGGACGGCAATTAGGCGCCGAAGAGTACAGATAAACTGATAAACTCATGCAACATTCTGAGTTGAAGAGGTCTGCTGTGCACTTGTGTTGAATAATGAAAGCCCAATTATGTGTATGTCTCCGCATCGGCACAATAACTCTTAATTCAAATATTTGTTAATGTGATTCATTTCTGGTATCGTGGCGTGAAAGTTGAAATTAAAAAGGGCATACATTACTATAGAATTATCGAGAATTGTGAAGCATGATACTTCGATCTCTGCAGAAGCAACTTACAGTACCTTCAAATCCTATTCACCGTCTCCGTGTCTATCGCTCAAATACTACTCATCTTGGTCGCAGTCTATTTTGCTTCAATTAGCATTTATCTATTTCTACAAATATATTAGCTCAGATGCATACATTGAAATCAAAATTTGGGGAGTTTACAGAGTTCGCAGTAATGTTGATATGCTGATAAAAAATGCAGTATTATTTTATCAAAGTCATTTCTCGAGGGGATTGTTGGCTCTTGGTTTACAGGGAATTGGTTGCAAATTAATGCCTGCCGTGTTAAACTGTAGGATAATTCTGGATGATTAAATTGTGTAGCATGCCCACATGGGATGAGTTTTCACAAAAATTTTTCAGAAGTTTAGCTTTTTCTTTCATGCCCAACTCACATGGGATGTGCTTCCTACGGGATTTAAATTTCAAAAAAGTGATTTCTTCATGCACGCCTGAACCCGATTATGTTCAATAAGGGTATCAAGTTATAATAGGCCTCGTTGCTAGTTGACAGTTTTCCAAGTTGAAGACCAGAGCAATGGTTTGGTCAATGTACAGCGTATGCGAATAGGTTTCCATCTGCGTCAAGGTAGCTATAAAATTGTTTGTGGTTCCAGTAAAGTTTGCGAGTATACCAGTTGCTTTGGATTCTAGCATGTACACAAATCCCGGGAGGGCACTCGTATACTTTTCTATTGTATCATGCTCGAAGAAAGGTATAACTGATGGACCCTAAACGCTGACCTGTTTTAACGGAATACATACCATAATCGTGGAAAATTTTCTTGAGAACATACCCTTTTCCGCGTCACATCGTTTTTTATCGACTTTAGGTACTCTAATCACCTGTCCCCAACTAAAATTGTTGATATCACTGCACTGGCATAATTTTAGCACAATCCTTTGCCTAGCTGCTGAGTTGATTGTTAGGTTACAGATTTTATTCTGAAACATTTGACTAAAATATCATAACAGAGGAATTTTGGAATCATCAAATGCAGAAGAATACACCCTTTCTTGAATTTATGGTCGAATTGGCACCCCAAAACGTGGGCACGTGCCTAATTACGAAAAAGGTACCCTTTCCCGCGCTTGTTTGCGCGCGCATTAGGGACGAAGTGCCCCCCCCCCGGGACACCAATAGGGCAGCATCGTAATATTTCTTTATGAAATTGTCTGGCATTTTTGAAGACGGGTAGAGAAACGCATCATATATTGCTTTTGTTTGTTCGGAAAATTAATTGACGTGCAGATACAAATTTTGGTTTGATCTCAAGCCTTATTGACAGCATGCTTGCTTAGTAGGGTGCTCTTTCGTTATCCAGCCGAGGAGGTGCTGGTGTTTTTTCGTACGGTTCATGGATGAAACAGAATAACGTTGACACATTTTTGGGCCAGGCTATGATTTTTTATTCCACAAAGAATGGTAAAATAGAAGTAAACCTCTGAACGCCGTTTTTCAAGTACACGTTGAGAATTTTGTCAAAGTTGAACGTTTTTGAAAATGGCTATGAAAATTTTATCCTTCTGGGCAGGGTAGTTCACTCGAGGGGTAGTGTAGTGGTCATGGAGGATTAACTCCTGCAGAGTGGTATGTCTTACAGTCAATGTTTACATAGGCTGTGTTGCTATTGTTGTGGTTGTTGCTAGCCTCGGAGGGCAGTGTTTCTGAAGTGGCGATTAAATTTGCTCTTTTGGAGCAGGGTGTCTTGTTCCGTGGTAGATCAAACAATCCCTTTCACTTGCAGCTCGTACTTTCATTTTGCATATGATATTTTTTTCTCAAGTTCAGCAAAAAGTGCAGCAATTTTGAATACCAAAAATCTTACAAAAATCTTTTCGTGCCTGAATCGAATTAGTTAATGGTCGGACATGGAAAACTACTTCTTTGTCGAAACAATTAAAGAAATTTCCAACGGCGAAAAGTTTTTTTCCTCTAATCAATGGCCATTTCAGCATGAAAGAGACAATCTATTGGCGTTTTTATGGAAGGGAAAGGACCACATTCTACATTTTCTATAGCGGATTGTCGTCGCGCAGTGTTAAGGGTTGCATTTAGGATTTGGGTAGAACTTCTAAGGGGCTCTAAGCCGCTTGCAGATAAAAGTTTCGTTACATTCCCTCGGAAACTGTATCTCGGTTTCGAGTAAGCAGGGGTTAATTACTGGAGGCGCGGCTTATCTATATTTAATGCTCGTCAAGTGGGTTGGTGGTTGCTAAGTTGACTTGCCTTGAAGCAGAGCTTATGCAATAGTGTAATCAAAGCATTGTTCTTGGAAGGTGTGAATGGTTTAAAAAAAAGTTGGTTGGTTAGTATGGGTGCTTGTAAGTGGTGGTTGTATTCTATCTTTCCAATGTGGATCTGGTCTGTACGTTTGTTCTGATCGTGAATGGACGGCGCACTAGGACACAAATCAGGGTACAAATCTTCCCTGTTCTGTGTCCGAGAGCTCTATGGGCGAGAAAAATATCTTTTGCCGGCCCATACCCTCCCAGTTGCATAGGTAGGAAGCTTTGGTTTAAGGCTGATGCACTAACAATCCAAAAAATCTTTCTATGATGAGAGAACACAACCATATTGGAAAATCTATTGAGGCAATATTAGAAATTGGTTTTTATCTGAGGGAGCAAATTGCTTTTCTTGGCATTGGGCAATAGGGTAATTTATTTGGGGGTTGGTTTACCCGAGATGGAAATTAACCAGTTACTGCTTCAGCCTATTTGTTCTAGTTTCAATTAAATCCAATTAATGAATAAAAGGGCAACAAAGGGGCTTTGAAATGTAACAACCTAGCGACAATGTAATGTACATGACGAAATCAATTACTGCGAGACCTGGAGAAAATCGAAGAATTTTCATCGCAAAGCTGGAAACCATAACTGACCACCGCCTTATGACAACCTCTACCTTAAAAGGTTTATGCATTCAAATTGTTAAGAGATGTGCAGAACCAGAAGTAATTCCATGGTCCTGACTTCTATTGCTATCGTCAGATGTCACCACTACTTTGTTTCCTTATTCTGGTCCTAGGTCCTCTTTCTTGGTCCTAGTCCAGGGTCCTCTTCCCCAGTCCCACTAAGGGTCCTGTTCCTTGGCATATGTCCAAGATCCTCAAGCCATGATAATGGGTTCTGCTTTTGCTCCCTGTCCAGGGTATCTGTTTAGTCCAAAGTGTCATTCCATATCCTGGGTTTAGAGGGAGAACGACAGGTCATACAAAGCCGTAATTCACAGTCAAGGACAGTTTGATACGTGAAAAAAGATGTTATATAGACCCTATTCACATCTTACCCCCAAATTCTATTTTTAGACTTGCAGTTGATTTGCTCAAGCTCAACTCATTCATCTGTATAAAACTGGCTTGCAGCTTGGCAATTTATGTAAATATGCAGGCTATGCAGCTTATGTGAAGCAAAAAAAGATAATGTAAAGAGAATCGACTTGACACTCGATGTGTATAATGAAACAGTGTGAAAGAAGGAGCTCGACAAAAATGCGGAAAGGGAATGCGGCTTAGAGTAGCAGAGTCTGCTCTTATTCCAAACAGCTCGAAAAATTTCCTTAAAGATAGTGCAAATATGGAGATTGCATTTCGTCGGATAGAGTAGTTGTAGTCACTTTCATCTTTCATGGATCAAGTGTCGACAAATGAGGCAACAGTTCTGCATAGTCGGTTAAGTCCTTAAATCCTTCTATTGGTCTAGCCAAGGATACAATTTTCTAGTAAAAGCTAGTCTAGCCAACGGTTCCATTTTGAAAATGCCGGCGGCAGACTCCTACCCAAAATTTAGCCAAGAACCCCCCCTCCGTGTTGCATGGTCACAACAAGGTTTTGATAAAAACTGCCGACAATGAAGTAGTGATCATTGCTTTTTCTCAGTTTCCGCATTTGAATATAGAGGAGCTCTGGGTGGAGCTTAATTCTGGGAAAGATACGAAGTAGCATCCCATACATGAAATCGCGTATGATGTTGGTCGTGACTCTCTTCTGCACCGGCATCATGTTGGTATGCGATGTCTGGATTCGATTATCTGCATTTGCAGGATTAGCTGAATTTCAGCTATGTATAGAATTAGAGTTTGATTAAATTGCAATCATTACCAGATTTAATTAAATGGGGTTGGTCATTTACAGATGGCACTCTTGCACAATGGCAGATTTAACGGTCCGGGCTAGAGTACCGTTGCCTAAAAATAAAAGTTAGGGGCAAGATATAATTTGGATCTATATAACGTCGTTTTCAATGTATCATGGTGAATTGTGACTTTTGGGTCTATATCACGCCTTTTTAACATATCAAACTTCCTTGATATGGTGAATTGTGACTTTCTATGACGTGGCGTTTTCTATTTATGGCCAATGATACAGTTAGGGCTCTGGACCAGAGTACCCTAATCTAAAAATATAACTTTGAGGCAGGATATGACTTGGGTCTATATCACTTTCTTTCTCAGCATATTAAATAGTCTTTATATGGTGAATTGTGACTTTCTATGACGTGGCGTTTTCTGTTTATGGGAAGTGGTACCATTAAGGGATCTGGACCAGATTACCCCAGTCTTAAAATAGATCTTAGGGGCGAAAAATGACTTGAATCTACATCACATCTTTTTCGGCATATCAAACTGCGTTTATGTGGTGAACATTGACTTTCTATGACCTGGCATTATCAGTTTATGTCTAATTGTACGATTGGGGGTCTGGACCTGAGTCCCCCAGTCTGAAAATAGAACTTAGGGGCAATATATAACTTTGGTCTATATTACATCTTTTTCAGCGTACAAAACTAAGTATTTTCTGAAATTTTGGTGCTTGTATCCTAATTTGCACAATTCTGCTGTATTTCTGCACTAGTCTCCTGCACTACATGAAATCTGGATTCATACCATGCAGATGACCTACGGTCAATCTTTTCAAATAACATTTTTTCAATTTAACCCTTTCAGGCCCGGAAGGGCCATATGGCCCATGACTCATTTTGCCCTGAAATATTCTCAGCATCCCCTTAGATCAATCCAAAATATGCTTAATTTATTCTGCACGTACACGTTATACACGTTTACACGTTTTTTTTATATAAGAACAAAGTATATAAGAACATAAGGCTTCAGAGGCAGAAAAGTTAAGAACATGCTAAGAACATAACAAGGCTTTGTGAAGCTAGAAAAATTAAAATATTATTGGCGCTGTCCTGTTCTCCTTTCTAGAAAACAGGTAAGCTATCAATAATTGTGACTATGTGACAATTTACATGTGTGTCCCTTTTCGTAGCAAATGTCGCCTAATTTGAAGAACAACAGCTTTTTGAAAAGCAAGAAAATTAAGAACATGTTAAGAACATTTTGAGCCTTCAAATCGGAAAAACTAAGAACACTGCATGGCTTTCTTCAATTTCAGTGTTCTTATAAAAAAAAAACGTGTATTAAACTTTAATCAGGTGACTAGAGCCAGCCAATAGCGGAAGAGTTTCTTCTTTTTTTTGCCGTTTTATTTTGGAAAACTTGGCCTAGCCAAATTGGAGATCTTGTGCAGCTTAAAATGGTAAGAAGTTTTACCTTCATTTTAAGAAAAATAATTTTATACTGTGGCATCAACATTAATTAAGTAATTATTAAGTTTATTTTTTGCTATAAACGAAAGAACAATAATTTGGAGAATATTTTATTGTGTGGGCCATATGGCCCTTCCGGCCCTGAGAAGTTCTAGTCTAATCATGCCAGACAACGCCCACAACAAAATCAGCTGATAGCTTCAAAAACAGCTTTTCGTTTGTTTTTCTTCAAGTATTTTGATATTAAATATTGTTCTTTAGTGTCCTTTACTTTATATATCCCAAATCTTCTTTTTTTAGAAATTTTGAAATTTCATCATGGCATTGACTGACCCGGGCATGCATAAACATTAGATATTTAGGGTATACAGGTTATCCTGACTTAGAAAGACTTGGTTAAGTGAAATTAAAGCACATCTTTACTTGCCCAGGAAGATTTATACATGAGAAAATGCAAGATTTGATTGTCGACTATGGGACGTGGCATCTCATTTTCGGAGTTTTGCAGAATAATATTTATTAAAATGCTTTATTTTAGCAAAAAAACATTAGAAAGAAGTCTAACTGTCATGTATTCTAACTTTCTGAAGAATGAAAGCAACTAAAGTTTCTTCATAGTTCATAGTTACTGATCCGTCTAGGGCCGGAAGGGCCATATGGCCCAAGTCCAGTTCTCCCTCCCTGGGAGGGACATTTCCAAAGTTTTTATGTGTGTACATTCATTTACATTGTATTGATGCTAAAAACATCAAAGAGGCCTGAAAGGGTTAACGTAAACACGGACTTTGTTCGAGGAGCTTTGCTTGAAAAATATTAATGTGAGACGAATTCTAAATTTATTCCAAAGCAAATTAATTTCAGACCTGGGTAATTCCTTCAGCGAAAAAATAGAACGATTGGTCAAACAGGCACCAATGACGCACATCAAAGAAGGGTTAGCCCAAAATTACCCCCAGAAGCAACAGCAGTTTGAAAAAACGAAAGGGTCATGACAGACCTACCTCACAGTCGGCCGAGCAGCGAAAAAGTCTGAAAAGCAAACCACTTACGACTTCCGAGGAGCAACTAACACAAAATCGGTTTTCAAGGCAATTACCATTTTAAGACTAGCCTTTGCCCATCTAAGACCACCGCCTCGTGAGGACCACTGCCTGCCATGGACTCTGCCAATAACAATCTCCACCTCGAAGGCATTGTGCAGTGAGGTGGCTATTCTTGCCGTTAATCTGAATTTAAATCTTAATCAGAATCTTAATCTTAGTTTCAGGCTTAATTTTGGTCTTGAGATTTAATGCAATCTTAATCTTAGCTTTTATCTGATTTTTTTTAATCTTAATCGTTATGTTAATCTTGTTTTCAATCTTGATCTTAATGTTAATGTAATCTTAAACTTAACCGTAATCTTGAAACTCATTGCAACATCAATATTAGTCTTAGTGTCGTATTAATGATAACTGAATCTTAACCTTAATCTTAATATCAATGTTAATTTCGATCTTAATCAAAGAGTTCAAACTGACAATGGTAATTAATTGTATTCTTACTGATAATCTTCATTTATAATTAACCTTTAGTCTCATTGAATCTTCATCTTTATCTTAATTTTAACTTTCATCTTCATCTTCATCTTCGTCTTCGACTTTTTCTTCATCTTTATCTTTGTCTCTATCTTTATCTTCATCTTTATCTTTATCTTTATCTTTATCTTTATCTTTATGTTTATCTTTATCTTTATCTTTATCTTTATGTTTATCTTTATCTTTATCTTTATCTTTATCTTTATCTTTATCTTTATCTTTATGTTTATCTTTATCTTTATCTTTATCTTTATCTTTATCTTTATCTTTATCTTTATCTTTATGTTTATCTTTATCTTTATCTTTATCTTTATCTTTGCCTTTCTCTTTATCTTTATCTTTATCTGTTTTCTTCTATTGACGTTATACCTCGTCGTGAGATTGAGACAAGGAAATTGACTCATGATGTTTTCCGCTTGTAATGCTTAGAGTTTCCTTATACGTTTTAGGTGCGTTACCTTTGTTATGTTGTAAATTTGATTGGTTTTTATTACTTTGTATCTAACGAAAAATATGTTAGCAAGCCTTATATGGAACATATTGCACATTTGTCAATTGTGTAATTTGTAATCCCTTTTCTTGGATGAAGCAGTCTAGTAGGGTTCTCGTATCGAGTAGAGCAATTTTAGAACTCGTGAGAAAAAAGGAAGGCTTTATGCTAGCAACAGATTTTCTATTATTCGTTGTCCGTTCTCGCTTGCTATATTTAAGAATCAGAGGGGCTAAGAATCCCAACATTTGTTCGCCTTGAGAAAGAAAATGCTAAAATGGCATATTTCAATGGTAATCAAGAATCATGATTATGTAGACTATACAAACACACGCTAACTGAAAATTGTAACTTAATTCATTTGCTGAAGGGTTACGTTTGCAGGGGTTAGTTTTGTGAAGTAAAATTTATATGTAAGACAAACAATGTTTCGCTTACCTAGCCTTTGGAGTACTATAGGTAGCAAACACAAACCAAGATTTCCTTCTGAAGAGAGTGGAGGCGTCACTATTTGTTTTTATTTGTTGTTACTAGTTCTATGTCACTTCTGTTGGTCCTCCTGTCCTTCCTGCACTTCCTCGCCTGTTCCAAACTGTTTTCGTGTCATTATCCCTATTTTCCCGACGTTTTCTACCGTTCTTCCGCATTCCAATGCCATTCTCTGTCGTTATTCGACGTCCCCCGCCACTGCCCACCATTCCAATGTTGTTCCCCATCATTCCCCGTTATTCCCCGCCGTTCCCCGTCATTCCCCGTCGTTCCCATGTCGTTCCCCGTCATTCCCCGCCCCTCCCATGTTGTTCCCCGCCGTTCCCCGTCATTTCCCACCGTTCCCATGTCATTCCGCTCCGTTCCCATGTCGTTCCCCATCATTTCCCGCCGTTCCCATATCGTTCCCCGACATTCCCCGCCATTCCCATGTTGTTCCCCGTCATTTCCCGCCGTTCCCATGTCATTCCCCTCCGTTCCCATGTCGTTCCCCATCATTTCCCGCCGTTCCCATATCGTTCCCCGACATTCCCCGCCATTCCCATGTTGTTCCCCGTCATTCCCCGACGTTCCCCGTCATTCCCCACCGTTCCCATGTCGTTCCCCGCCATTCTCCGACATTCCCCATTCTAGTAATAGCCAAACAATTGGTAGTGATGTTTTGCGCTTTAAAAACAAAGTATTACACCGGAAGCGGAAGTTGTTCAGTTTCGGGGGTTGTTGAGTTCCAGACAATTTCAATTTTTTCAAATTCAAATTCAAATTCAAATTCATTATCATTTAGTAGCATCTTACAAGTTACATTTCTTTTGTAAAGTAATTCTTAGTATATATTTATATATATATAATAGCATCAGATACATTAAAAAAAGAATTACATTAATAATGAAGCTACCTAGGACACGGAGAAAGAACCGAAGCGGTTTTCTAGCCCAGTGCCCTATTTATAAGTATTCATCTCGTAGATATTTACTAACTTAAGCAAAACTTAATAAAATTAAAGATAAACTATTTCAATATTAAATATTACAAGTACAGCTCATATCTACATTAGTAACAACATTAAGATGAATTTGAGAAGAACTTTTTTTTTTAATTACAAGCTAGAACAGAAAATCAAAGAATGTGGGGGTGAGAGAACAGATCAAGAAAAATAAATGGAAGGGGGCACGGAGCTTTGAATTCAGCTTAGATTTTTCTGCATTTTGTTCAATATTTATTCAGTAAATAATTTTTAAGGTGGCTACGAAATCTTGAAATAGTTTGTTTGTTGCGGATAATATTAGGAATTTCATTCCATAGTGTTGCACCAAAGCGTGTTATAAATCTTTTTTTGAAATTTGTTCTAGTAGATGGAATGGTAAAATTGTCGTTAGAAGCCTTGCGAGTATTATATTTATGCCTTTGTTTTGTTTTCGTGAATAAATTTTGAAAACATTGCAAATGGTTGCCTTTGTGAATGTCGTACATGAAAGAAGCGCAATCAAAATTAAAGCAGTCCACAAATTTTAGGATACCAAATTTCTTATATATGTGATCAGCATTAGAATCGTAGTTTTCAAAGTTCATTATTCTCAGAACTTTGTTAAGACTTCGATGAATAGTATTTGTTATAGAGGGCATCGCACAACCCCAGTTAATAAGAGCGTAGTTTATATGTGGAGCAACGAAGGCAAAGTACAGATTTCTCAGTACATTTTGTGGTACAAAATGTCTCAGTTTTGCAAGAATACCTGTGGCTTTAGCAATTTTTTGATTCACCATTTTGATATGACATTTCCAGTTTAAATTTTTATCCAATAGTACTCCAAGATATTTTACAGAGTCTTTTTCCTCAATTGGTTTATTGTTTATTGATAAAGAAACTTTGTGGGACAATTTTTTTTTACTAGAGGAGACAATCATGAAATTAGACTTCTCTACATTCAGTGTGAGTTTATTAGCAGTAAGCCAATCGTGGACTTTATCAAGTTCTCTATTCATCACTGATTCTAGATGTGTTAAACTTTCATGTGAATAAAGAATGCTTGTGTCGTCTGCAAAAAGATGGAACTTGAGACTATTAGTTATCATTGGTAGGTCATTGATATATAAAAGAAACAAAGTAGGACCTAGGACACTACCTTGTGGGACACCGAAATTAACTTTGCAGGGAGATGAAAGAGTGCCATTTATACAGACCTTTTGAGATCTATCCGAGAGGTAAGATTTGAACCAATCAAGAGCAACACCTCTAATTCCATAATGCTCAAGTTTATTGATGAGAATATCATGGTTAACAGTGTCAAAAGCTTTGGCAAGATCTAAGAAAATACAACAGGAAAATTTCTTTTTTTCTATTGACTCAACTAGTTGATTATAAAGGTCAAGAATAGCAAGTGATGTTGACTTCCCTTTTTGAAATCCAAATTGATGTTCATATATAATTTTATGTTTCTCCAAAAATTTGCATAGTCGCACATGCATCAGCTTTTTAAAAATTTTATTGAAGATTGGAAGAAGTGAGATCGGACGATAGTTATTTACTTCGTGGCTAGACTTGCCTTTATGGACTGGAATCGCTTTTGCATATTTTAGCATTAATGGAAAGTACCCAATAGAGAAGGATCTATTAATCAGTTTAGAAAGAGGTTTTGCTATAAGATTGCTTATACATTTTACCAGTTTAACGGGTATATCATACGAGTCAGGGGCTTTAAGCTCATTAAGACTATTAAGTTGGTCCAAAACTTCATTATGCGAGGTTGGTGAAATAAAGAAATTTTGAGTAACTGGATTCTTTAGGTAATCTCTAAAACATTTCCGTGGAGAGTTAAGTTTGTCGTTAAGTTTTTTTATCTATAGTAGAGAAATATTGGTTGAAGGCATTTGCGACTTTCCCAGGATCAGAGTGTAGATTGACTTGAAGATTTAATTTTATTTGACCTGATGCTTTTGAACTTCTTTTTGCAAGTAGGTTATTAATGCCTTTCCAGATTTTTTTAGAATCTTTCTTAAAGGATTCAAAATAGGAAGTGTGGTGAAGTTTTTTGCTTAATCTTATGACGTGGTTAAGCGTATTTCTATATGTCTTATATCGTTGAAACCAAAAAGAATCCTTTGTTTTTAAGAATTTTTTATAGAGCAAGTTCTTCGTAGAAATCGACTTCAGAATTCCGTTAGTGATCCACGGTTTTTTCTCTTGCTTACGTTGTTTCTTAGTCTTAGTTTTAAGGGGGGCATGTTTATTCATTACAGACAAGAGTTCAGTTTGGAATTTCCGTATAAACTATCAAGATCCGAATTACAAACTTGGAACTCTCTAAAATCAATTTTTTCTATATCAGATAAATATTCATGAAGTTTAAATTTTCTAAAGTCACGGACCAAAGTCCTATCCTTAAAATTTGAGTTCGTCAACTCATTGAAGAAAACGAAATTCGGCATATGATCAGAAATCTTATCTATTAAATTGCCACTAACTGTGTTAGGATTTAAGGAATTAATGAAGATGCTATCAATCAGACTAATAGAACTACCTGAAATTCTTGTAGGTTTTGTAATTAAAGGTTTATAAAAGCTTGCGAACATAAGGTTCAGGAAGGATTCCACTTTTCATTTCTTGGAATCCCACCAATCTCAATCATCGAGCGCCTTCCATATTGCTCTAGATCATCGATGGCTTCTGAACGGAGTAAACCCTGTTGTTCCAGATTTCGTATTCTAATTACCAAAGATTCATTTTCTGTCTTTATTTTAGTGTTCTCATTCAGAAGATAACCAACTTGACTTCTAAACGTATCGTATTGATTTGATAGAAAGCTTTGTGATTTTTCGATTTCTGCAAGTCTTTCATTAATGATATTCAAACCAGACGAGATTTTCTCTTCAAACTCGTTCAAGATCAAGGCCTTGACCTCAGCAACAGTCACGTCCAGGCGTTTTTGGAATGAATTTTCACCCTAGGTAATGTCTGCGCAGTATTGTGGAGGATGTGCAGTAATGTGGAGGGATTTTCGCAGTAATGTGGAGGGTGTTCAGTAATGTGGAGGGATATCATCAGTAAGGTGGAGGGATTTTTGCAGTAATGTGGAGGATGTTCAGTAATGTGGAGGGCTATCTTTCAGTAATGTGGAGGGTGCGCAGTAATGTGGAGGCTATCTTTCAGTAATGTGGAGGATATCATCAGTGATGTGGCGGTTGCGGAGTAATGTGGAGGCTATCTTGAAGTAACGTGGAGGGCTATCATAAGTAACGTGGAGGCTATCTTTCAGTAACGTGGAGGATGTTCAGTAATGTGGAGGACTATCTTTCCGTAATGTGGTGGCTGCGGAGTATTGTGGAGGGCTATCTTAAAGTAATGTGGAGGGCTATCATCAGTGATGTGGAGGGATATCATCAATAATGTGGTGGTTGCGGAGTAATGTGGAGGGCTATCTTGAAGTAATGTGGAGGGCCCGAGTAATCAAGAAGCACTCTCGTAGCGGTTGCCGAGAATTTTCGTTTTTTAAACGATTCTCATTGACAAGAAATGCAATTCGGAAGCTAAACCGTGCGTTTTTTAGCCATGAGAACCTTCACACTGCTTTAATATTTCATCATATAAGTGTAAGAATATCAGTTTTGGTTCATTTGCGAAAATGTCTAATACATATATATTAACAAAACATGAAAAAAATATATCTAACATATGATATGAATTATCTAATATATGAATATAAATTCGAAGAAGAAAACATTGTTCTTTTTTACAAACGAAGGTACAATGAGTTGAGCGATAAACTGATCTGTATATGAATCAGTGGCAATTTATTTTGTCTCTCTTCCTCAGTTTAATAGCAAGTTTATTCACGTAATACTGCTTGTTTGCCTTACTTTGTTCAACCCTTTGCGTGTGGACATCGTGATAGCAGCAGAACGTATTCACATTCGTTTTTGTTTCGAAGCCCTCCTGCAGGTAGTATCTATTTTTGCAAACCCAAAAAAACTTTAATTGACGTTATGAACAGAAAAGATAAATATTGCTATTTAGTTTGTGACCTTTCTGTTTGATTAGTGTCAAACGATAACCACAACGACATGAATGAAATATTACGTGAATAAACTTGCTATTAGACTGAGGAAGAGAGACAAAATAAATTGCCATTTATTCATGTACAGATCAGTTTATCGCTCAACTCATTGTATCTTCGTTTGTAAAAAAGAACAATGTTTTCTTCTTCGAATTTATATTCTTATATTAGATAATTCATATCATATGTTCGATATATTTTATTCATGTTTTGTTAATATATATGTATTAGACATTTTACGCAAATGAACCAAAACTGATATTCTTACACTTATATGATGAAATATTAAAGCAGTGTGAAGGTTCTCATGGCTAAAAAACGCACGGTTTAGCTTCCGAATTGCATTTCTTGTCAATGAGAATCGTTTAAAAAACGAAAATTCTCGGCAACCGCTACGAGAGTGCTTCTTGATTACTCGGGCCCTCCACATTACTTCAAGATAGCCCTCCACATTACTCCGCAACCACCACATTATTGATGATATCCCTCCACATCACTGATGATAGCCCTCCACATTACTTTAAGATAGCCTCCACAATACTCCGCAGCCACCACATTACGGAAAGATAGTCCTCCACATTACTGAACATCCTCCACGTTACTGAAAGATAGCCCTCCACGTTACTGATGATAGCCCTCCACATTACTTCAAGATAGCCTCCACATTACTCCGCAACCACCACATTACTGATGATATCCTCCACATCACTGATGATAGCCTCCACATTACTTTAAGATAGCCCTCCACAATACTCCGCAGCCACCACATTACGGAAAGATAGTCCTCCACATTACTGAACATCCTCCACGTTACTGAAAGATAGCCCTCCACGTTACTTATGATAGCCCTCCACGTTACTTCAAGATAGCCCTCCACATTACTCCGCAACCGCCACATCGCTGATGATATCCCTCCACATTACTGAAAGATAGCCTCCACATTACTGCGCACCTCCACATTACTGAAAGATAGCCCTCCACATTACTGAACATCCTCCACATTACTGCAAAAATCCCTCCACCTTACTGATGTTATCCCTCCACATTACTGAACACCCTCCACATTACTGCGAAAATCCCTCCACATTACTGCACATCCTCCACAATACTGCGCAGACATTACCTAGGGTGATTTTCCAATCTCTGCTCTAGCTCATTAAGAGATTTCTTTAAAATTTTTTCCAGATCTTGAGTAGCCATAGTAAGTTTTTAAATTTTTCCGTGAGGATAAGAAAGAAAAAGCAACAAAAACGAAGGAAAAAGATAAGAAAAATTGAGAAAAAACGATTTATTAGCTTATAATCACATCTCACGAGTTCTTTGAACTTTCCGCGTCTCGAAAACACGTCTGATCTCCAAGACATGCGCGGTAAAATTTTTCAATTTTCAATTTTATATTAATGACTTGAAACTGAAAGTTACGTCGTCATATAAAATAAACATAGCAAAAGATACGATTTAAGAATAATTAAAAACAAAACAAAACAATAACGAACAGCAATTTAGCAAACTAGGAAACTAAGATCAGATGTTTGAGTTGTTTTTGTGGTTCTGGTGTGGATTTATTCGCTTTCTTGATCCTATATGAATGCACTTATGTGTCGTTGGAACAAGATTCACATTCACTTTCCGAACAACATTCAGATTCAAAACAATGGTCAAAAAAGACACAACTTTCTTGAATAACATTCAAATTATAGCAAAAAATTTAATAATAATCAAGTTTGCCCATAGATATGACCATGCTCTATTTTTTAAAGATTTTTGCAAATTTTTATCTCCGGGGGGCTAGTCAGGAAAACGGGCATTAGGTCAAGGGCCTTGTACGAACTTCGGAAATCGGTCATCAAGTGACGTCAAAGATAACGCGAATACAACGAAATAATAACAGTATTCATAAAAATAATCAAGTTTGCCCATAGATATGACCATGCTCTATTTTTTAAAGATTTTTGCAAATTTTTATCTCCGGGGGGCTATTCAGGAAAACGGGCATTAGGTCAAGGGCCTTGCACGAACGTCGGAAATCGGTCATCAAGTGACTTCAAAGATAACGCGAATACAACGAAATAATAACAGTATTCATAAAAATAATCAAGTTTGCCCATAGATATGACCATGCTTTATTTTTTAAAGATTTTTGCAAATTTTTATCTCTGGGGGGCTAGTCAGGAAAACGGGCATTAGGTCAAGGGCCTGGCACGAACGTCGGAAATCGGTCATCAAGTGACTTCAAAGATAACGCGAATACAACGAAATAACAACAGTATTCATAAAAATAATCAAGCTTGCCCATAGATATGACCATGCTCTATTTTTTAAAGATTTTTGCAAATTTTTATCTCCGGGGGGCTATTCAGGAAAACGGGCATTAGGTCAAGGGCCTGGCACGAACGTCGGAAATCGGTCATCAAGTGACTTCAAAGATAACGCGAATACAACGAAATAACAACAGTATTCATAAAAATAATCAAGTTTGCCCATAGATATGACCATGCTCTATTTTTTAAAGGTTTTTGCAAATTTTTATCTCCGGGGGGCTATTCAGGAAAACGGGCATTAGGTCAAGGGCCTGGCACGAACGTCGGAAATCGGTCATCAAGTGACGTCAAAGATAACGCGAATACAACGAAATAATAACAGTATTCATAAAAATAATCAAGTTTGCCCATAGATATGACCATGCTCTATTTTTTAAAGATTTTTGCAAATTTTTATCTCCGGGGGACTATTCAGGAAAACGGGCATTAGGTCAAGGGCCTGGCACGAACGTCGGAAATCGGTCATCAAGTGACTTCAAAGATAACGCGAATACAACGAAATAACAACAGTATTCATAAAAATAATCAAGTTTGCCCATAGATATGACCATGCTCTATTTTTTAAAGGTTTTTGCAAATTTTTATCTCTGGGGGGCTAGTCAGGAAAACGGGCATTAGGTCAAGGGCCTTGTACGAACTTCGGAAATCGGTCATCAAGTGACTTCAAAGATAACGCGAATACAACGAAATAACAACAGTATTCATAAAAATAATCAAGTTTGCCCATAGATATGACCATGTTCTATTTTTTAAAGATTTTTGCAAATTTTTATCTCCGGGGGGCTAGTCAGGAAAACGGGCATTAGGTCAAGGGCCTTGTACGAACTTCGGAAATCGGTCATCAAGTGACGTCAAAGATAACGCGAATACAACGAAATAACAACAGTATTCATAAAATAATCAAGTTTGCCCATAGATATGACCATGCTCTATTTTTTAAAGATTTTTGCAAATTTTTATCTCCGGGGGGCTAGTCAGGAAAACGGGCATTAGGTCAAGGGCCTTGTACGAACTTCGGAAATCGGTCATCAAGTGACGTCAAAGATAACGCGAATACAACGAAATAACAACAGTATTCATAAAAATAATCAAGTTTGCCCATAGATATGACCATGCTCTATTTTTTAAAGATTTTTGCAAATTTTTATCTCCGGGGGGCTAGTCAGGAAAACGGGCATTAGGTCAAGGGCCTTGTACGAACTTCGGAAATCGGTCATCAAGTGACGTCAAAGATAACGCGAATACAACGAAATAACAACAGTATTCATAAAAATAATCAAGTTTGCCCATAGATATGACCATGCTCTATTTTTTAAAGATTTTTGCAAATTTTTATCTCCGGGGGGCTATTCAGGAAAACGGGCATAAGGTCAAGGGCCTTGTACGAACGTTGGAAATCGGTCATCAAGTGACGTCAAAGATAACGCGAATACAACGAAATAATAACAGTATTCATAAAAATAATCAAGTTTGCCCATAGATATGACCATGCTCTATTTTTTAAAGATTTTTGCAAATTTTTATCTCTGGGGGGCTAGTCAGGAAAACGGGCATTAGGTCAAGGGCCTTGTACGAACTTCGGAAATCGGTCATCAAGTGACTTCAAAGATAACGCGAATACAACGAAATAACAACAGTATTCATAAAAGTAATCAAGTTTGCCCATAGATATGACCATGCTCTATTTTTTAAAGATTTTTGCAAATTTTTATCTCTGGGGGGCTAGTCAGGAAAACGGGCATAAGGTCAAGGGCCTTGTACTAACTTCGGAAATCGGTCATCAAGTGACGTCAAAGATAACGCGAATACAACGAAATAACAACAGTATTCATAAAAATAATCAACTTTGCCCATAGATATGACCATGCTCTATTTTTTAAAGATTTTTGCAAATTTTTATCTCCGGGGGGCTATTAAGGAAAACGGGCATTAGGTCAAGGGCCTTGTACGCAAAAAACATACCGAAGGAAGTAAAATACAAAAAGTTTTCCTGAAAAACATCAAACGTCTACAAGTGACCAAAGAACAATACCAAAGCGAGTCGGATGAGGATTCTTCTGACTGTGAAGGTGTTAGCATGCCTGAAGAAAGCTGGAGTAAGCCGTCTACTCCGCAAGCCATGCCACAGAAAACGCGGATTGGTAAGTATAGACAGGGAAATATCTGTGACAAACTAAGCAACTGCCTAATCACAAATTTTTCTTCTGATTCTGATACTTTGAAGGTTGGAGATTCATTTTCCGAGATGGGCCCAAGTGAATTATTTTTAGAAAACACGTGATTCGTGACGTCATAAAACATAAAAAATCTAACATTTGAGGTCAATATCTCTCACTGTAAGTGTCATACAATGGAACAAATTGCATATTCTGATAGCTCTAGGTAAGAGCTTTCGTTTGATGTATAGCAAGATCAGTTTTGGTGACACCAGAAATTTGGTTGATGACGTCATAAAATCCATAAACTGCCGATATCTGCCGCTTTTTCGCGCCCCTCTGAGTTGAAGACTGTTGTTTATCGTTTTTATACTTATTTTAACACTATTTTTACAGTTGATCTACGTTTGAGTCTATTTTACATGAGATTAGTAATAATTTCAGTTTTGTCGATGTCAGCAAATTGGCTGATGATGTCATCAAATTAAAAAGTAGAATTATCTGTCGTTTTCATACTTTTATGAATTACAGATGGTAAAATAAACGGCGTATAAATGGGAATAGAAGGGCTAATTGTTTTATGCATGGGGTTAGCACTTTAATTAAAGAGCAGTTGCGTTTCAAAACGATGTCATCTTTTAAGGTCTTTCGGTCAAGGTTCGTTCCAAAGAAGATACCATACCTAAGTGTTACACAAATATAAACCAGGAGAGCTGTATGTCATGCGAGCTAGATACTATATGACCCGTTGTCGTGTATCCGTTCACGTTTTTCTAATTTCCAACTTCTTCGGAGCTACAAATTCCTGTCCATTTCAAAGACCTTAAAAGACCTTTTGCGTATGCATTTAAGAGATTTAGAAATTAGTTGTGCTATTTTTATTTTCCATTTAGTTTGAGTGTGGAATGATAAAAGTGCATCATTATCTTCAGCTATATTTGCTCTGTTTCTGTTTGAGAGGGAAGCATCGCTTATGTGTTAACATTTCAGGAAAGTAAACACAACATTTATGAAAACTTCGAAGATACCAATCAAACGGAAAACTAAATCAAATTCCACATGATTGGAGAACTTCTTCTTACACATGAAGATACCAATTATCATCTTGACATTGTGACTTGCATTTAAAAAATGGAGCATCACCACTTACGTCTCAACGAAGAATTCACAAAACAAATTTAATGTGATGATGACGATACCCTAACTCCGCTTATGTTCTATTTCCATTTTGGCAGATGTTCGTTGTTCCAGTAAGTCTCAGAAACTTTAGGTCAATTTAGACTGGGCTGAGCGAAAATAAGAAGGCTGTGCGATCATAGCTAACGCCAGGAGAAGTCCCTGAAATTTCTTTACAATAGTCTTGTAAAGAAAGCATCATTTTTTCTCTATTTATTGCGGGATTTTCGGTGTCATCTTTTGATGCTGTTACCATTAATGCAGTGATGCTGATATTAATGCAGTGATGCATTGTTACTGAACAGTTAGATACATCAAAATACAACTCTGTGCTTTTGTGCTGACATTGATCGTACCTCTTTTTCGAAAGAAAGAGTGGCATCTTGCTTGAATGGTTGGCTGATTACCATATTGTGGATTTCATAGGGACTTGCCAGTGAATATCCACATTAGTTGCAAGCTTTATCTTCCGAATGTGAGCGATATCGCTCATCCCTCAAGTGACAAGTCTATCTTAAGATTACATTGGAGTATGCGGAGAATGCATTAAGTTCTTTTTGCTTTTTGTAGAAAATTAAGTATTATCATTTAAGACTCTTGGGTCCATGTTATGTAGTTTTGCATTCTTGGGGGTGACAGCTATGATCAATGTACCGATGTACCGGCCTTTTTGCAAGCATACAGGTTAGCTATTCCTGACAATGTACCGATATACCGTTTTTCACGTATGCGCATGTTATGGCTTTGAATTTTCCAGTGCACCATGTACCAGATTGCGTTTGTACCGCACAAGGTCGATTTTTAGCCTCTTGTACCATATACCGGGTCCTCTGTACCGGCGTACCAGGAAGCTGTCCCCCCCCCCCCACAAACACACATTATGCAGTCTGTAACCTTTCTCTGGCTGGAACATAACGTTCTTGGCATAGAAGAATAATTACCTTTTATTCTGCTTCAGGGTGCCTATCGATAGGACGAAGGGGCATTCCTGGAAGCCATTGTAAATGTAGGTGTGGCAATTTAATCCTCGAAATGCTCAGCATTGCAAAAGGTGCAAGAGAAACGACAATTACAGTACTTTTGATCGCTCTTTAAGGACTTGCTTTTGCTTTGTTTGTTTGTCAGAAGAGTTTGATCGTGGTATTAATGCCGCTGTTGATGAGAGCAGTGCCACGCTACTGTTTGTTTGCCGAATACCGGAGGGTTGACACGCTTTTGTCTATTGCAAAGCAGATGCTTGTCCTCGATGTCATTCTACTTTCCCATATTAAGGTCGTTTATGGATGCAAATGATCATCTGTGACGCTCTTGCGTCTGGGGTTGCTGATTGTTAGCTCTCTGAAATTGTTCTTGCAAGTATTCACCTCTTTCAAGTTGCACAAATGTAAGCTAAATAATTTGTAAGCGAAAGTTGAATGTTCCTTGCCAGAATACGTTTAAATTCATGCGTTTACATTTTTCACTTACCTTAAAAGATAACATCGTTTTGAAACATCTTTTATTAAAGTGCTAACCCCATGCATAAAACAATTGACCCTTCTATTCCCATTTATACGCCATTTTCAAGGCTATTGATGTGCTGTGAACAAGTCATATCTGTGTACTGTGTACTGTATATCCCTGTCGATCTGTGAATTATGTTTTGAAAACACTATTTACCATCTGTAATTCATAAAAGTATGAAAACGACAGATAATTCTACTTTTGAATTTGATGACATCATCAGCCAATTTGCTGACATCGACAAAACTGAAATTGTTACTAATCTCATGTAAAATAGACTCAAACGTAGATCAACTGTACAAATAGTGTTAAAATAAGTATAAAAACGATAAACAACAGTCTTCAACACAGACGGGCGCGAAAAAGCGGCAGATATCTGCAGTTTGTGGATTTGATGACGTCATCAACGAAATTGCTGGTGTCACCAAAACTGATCTTGCTATACATCAAACGAAAGCTCTTACCTACAGCTATCAGAATATGCAATTTGTTTCATTGTATGACACTTACAGTGAAAGATATTGACCTCAAATGTTAGATTTTTATGTTTTATGACGTCACGAATCACGTGTTTTCTAAAAATAATTCACTTGGGCCCATCTCGGAAAATGAATCTCCAACCTTCAAAGTATCAGAATCAGAAGAAAAATTTGTGATTAGGCAGTTGCTTAGTTTGTCACAGATATTTCCCTGTCTATCAAAAGCCACCGAAGCAACCCATCCATTTCGACCCTGTAGAAAGGAATTCCTGGAATAGAAGCATTTCGACATAAGATTCGAATTCAACACCTTCGTTTTAGTGTTTGGGCAAATTTTTACGCTTCTAGTCATTACGATGTTGATTCTATAGCGATTAAAAGTTGGAAAAGTTATAAGGGATTTGACCCTGAAAAATGACTGAGGGTGTATTTCACCCCGAGCGATTTTTCACTGTCAAACCCTTTATAAATTTTCAACCTTTTCGTCGCTATAAAATCAACATCATAAGGAGCAGAAGCGTAAAAATTTGCGTCAACACTAAAATGAAGGTGCTTAATCTGAATTTTCGTGCGAACAAATTTTCGTTAATTTTGAAAACGAGGCTCTTAGTTGAAAAGGTGTATAGGATGAAAATCCAGAACACAACACACCGTCTTCAACCGGAAACTACTAAGGCCCTTGACCTAATGCCCATTTTCCTGACTAGCCCCCCCGGAGATAAAAATTTGCAAAAATCTTTAAAAAATAGAGCATGGTCATATCTATGGGCAAAGTTGATTATTTTTATGAATACTGTTGTTATTTCGTTGTATTCGCGTTATCTTTGACGTCACTTGATGACCGATTTCCGAAGTTCGTACAAGGCCCTTGACCTAATGCCCGTTTTCCTGACTAGCCCCCCGGAGATAAAAATTTGCAAAAATCTTTGAAAAATAGAACATGGTCATATCTATGGGCAAACTTGATTATTTTTATGAATACTGTTATTATTTCGTTGTATTCGCGTTATCTTTGACGTCACTTGATGACCGATTTCCGAAGTTCGTACAAGGCCCTTGACCTAATGCCCGTTTTCCTGACTAGCCCCCCGGAGATAAAAATTTGCAAAAATCTTTAAAAAATAGAGCATGGTCATATCTATGGGCAAACTTGATTATTATTAAATTTTTTGCTATAATTTGAATGTTATTCAAGAAAGTTGTGTCTTTTTTGACCATTGTTTTGAATCTGAATGTTGTTCGGAAAGTGAATGTGAATCTTGTTCCAACGACACATAAGTTATGAATGCATCTAATCGTGTTTTTGATAAAATTTTCAAGTACCTCTCAAACCTCAGCTATGATTTAGGCTCATAAATACATTTCATTGCCTTAACTTACGGCTGTAAAGAGCGAGATTAAGCCTCTGTCTGCTCTGGCCGCCTTGAGGCCTAGCCATTGCTTTCCTAGTAGTAAGTAGCATGGACACCCACAGCCATTTAACAGCTTACGAATCTGAAAGGCAAAGAAATGCTCAAAAAAATTTTGAATTTATGAAAAGTTGCGGTAAGTTTAACGTTAAACTTTTATCTGCCTTGTCATCGCTGATTAAATAGTTCACTGACCTATAAAAAACATCCAATAATCAAACCCTCATTAAAACTAGATGAGGACTAGATGGCCATGTGCCTTTTCTCGCTATGATGGACTCAGATTATTGTATTGTAGTTTCGTTTATTATTATATAAAAAAAATTATCAAAACTCTCACCAACGGTCCGAACAATTGACACGTACAGGAAAATTTACAGATGCGGAACAGTTTGGTTGGAAACCCTGTTATTCACTATCATATACACTATCCTCGAATTATAGCCGCCCCCCCCCCCCTAGAGCGAGAAATTGTTTAATATGCCCCCCCCTTGAATAAGCCCCCACCCCTGACATGCTGGTGTTAAAAAAGCAAGCAGGAACACTGGACGCAAAAAAACAACAGAAAAACTATAATTTCTGATTGAACTATAGTCTTTAATTAAAATTTTTTTAACTAATATTTCGCCCTGCCAAGCAGGGCTTCTTCAAGGTGTGATTGACAGATGAATTCTGCAGAGTTTTCAACAGAGTGTTGGTGTTGGCCTTTTGAATCCATATTGGTACTTTGTCAACTATGACAAAAAATGTCTTTGTTTAGTCGATGATAAATCATGCTTTTGTGAATAATTTTGTAAGCCCCCCCCTCATTTAAGCACCCTACCTAAAATAAGCCCCCAAAGAACAGGGGGGCTAATTCGAGGATTTACGGTACTTTGCTCTGCACCCTGCGGTGCTGTGTGTACTCAACACTGTTATTTATCCCAATTTTTATGAAATTATACCCTGTGCCTATTGGCTGAGTAATATGACTTGAATTAAGTCTGAATAGTAATATATCCTCACCGAATCCAACTCTCTTCCTTTCAATTGGCTCTGATATGGAGAGGTGAAGGCAACTTCGCTGTTTGAAAGGTAGAGAGTTGGCGAGACTGTCACTGTGGGAGGGGTAGAGGGGCCACTTAGATTTCCTGAAGATAGCTAAATCACATACATTGAGTTTCATATCCCCCAACAAACCCCCTTATGAGGTCATGCCACTGAATGCATCTCTAGGGTGTGTCTTATATTAGCCCCATTACAAATTCAGAGATTTGCATCTGGTAAGAATAGTAATCTTCCTCACCGAATCCTATTCTCTTCATTTCATTTGCCTAAGATATGGAGAGTGCTCCGGAGGCATCAGTATGATACAGGCAGAATAACCTAAAACACCAACATAAACCCAAGAGAAAGCATAGATAAAAATCGCTTATATCCATAACTCAAATAGAATAGGGGTAAAGAAATAGGGATATTAGGATTAGGAAAAGAGAAAACCCCATAGAGATAAGCATGAAAAACCATAATTAACATTTGACACATATATGTTTTACCAATAAAAAGTTATCGTGAACAAAATCTCTAATACTATTGAGTCACGGTATTGTAGCCAGCAGAAAAAGAAAAGAAAGTATTTAAATTGAATATTAGAAATAACATTCGTAAGAATAGATGTAGAAAAGGAAGATATATACACCATCTAAAATATGCATCTCCTGGTAGCAATCATCTGAATTGGAGTGAGCCAAACCTAAGGAAAAATGTTAGCGGACTGGAAGAAAGCCAGCTTAATGTAATTCCATTGAAAAGGCTGAAAGAGAAACTGTTATATTTCCAATGGGCATCAACCGGACCAAGGCTAGCAGAAATGATTTTACAAAAAACGTAAAAAATATTATAAGCTACTCTTACTGTTATTAACTTTACCTGAAATTTTTAATGAACAGATGAAGTTTACTACTCTTTATAAGTTGTGATAATAAGTAGTATAGTTTGAAAACCCCCAGTGAGGCCTGATCATAGTGAAATGCACATGCAGAGAAACTTATCGTAACGAAAGACTATACTTAGAAAAGTATTAAAAGATCCAAACAGAAAACAACCTTGAGACAAAAAATGAATTTAACTTAACCCTAACCTACTCAAAAATTTGAGCCTGACTTAAATTAGCTTAATTACACTTAAGCTGACTTACCTTAATCTAGCCTAATTGAATTTGTCCCAGAGTAAGATGATACTTATAATAAGAACTTTAAGCACCAGCTTAAAAATTGACTAATGGGCATACAAGGTATTAAGGCATGTTGGATAAGTGATGTCCCCCAGAATAATGTACAACTAGAGATAGTCAATAAGATCTGAAATTTTAAAGTGAAAACAATAATTGGAAAAAGAGAAACAGAATGACCTTGGACAATATAATAAAAATAAAAAATTGGGTAAATTAAGAAATCTCAAATCTTTTCTTCTTTGAGCGTGAGCAAAATTAATATTTTTCGAGAAGTGGCAATAAGCACGTTTTCGTCATGCTTATTCATGTTTCGTCGAGAATGGAGAACTAAGTTGATGTGAAATGATCAAAGAGTTAAATTTGCGACCTGCTGTCTTTGTTTGTGTGATTGATGTCCGCGAAGTTAGTGTCTGCGTTTTAGGTTTTCACATAGAGAAAATCCTAAAACGCGGACATCACGGAATTTTCGAATTCGATATAATAAAGTGGTAATAAGCACGTTTTTCGTCATACTTATTCAGGTTTCGTCGAGAATATGAGCAACGAGATAACCAACTAGGTGTAGCCACCTTGCAAACATGCAAAAAAACCTTTCAATAATGTCCGAGATGTCTGCGTTTAAGTTTTTTCACTATGTGAAAACCTAAAACGCAGACATTGTGTTTGCGGACATGTCGGCGTGTTGGGGATGTCCGCGATGTCCGCGTTTTAGACCTGTCACGATTTCAGGCTCTTGGATTAGCCCCCGAGTGGCTGAGAGGGAGGGAAGGTGTGGAATTGCAGTGACAGAAAGAGAAGGAGAGCAGTAGAATGTTACAAAATAACAAAAAATGAAAAAGAACATCTCATAACAAATAATTAAAAACAAAAATAAGCAAACAAATAAACCAAAACAAGAATAATTTCCCAGTACATATATTTGATGGCTGATTCCACAAATCCCAAAAAGCAAAATTGTAAAAAAATGCAATCACAAAAAATGGTCTTTTAAATGCCTCTGCCGCAAAAATTTTAAAAGATTACTCTTAGGTGCCTAATTGCCGTCCCCACGCTAATTAATTTTTGAAAATTTTTCCAACCCCCCCCCCGCTCTTATTAGGACCCCCTCGCTTATTAATTTTTCAATTTCGCGTAAGTGACGCGTATTGAAAATTCATATCAGAGTATTCAAAATCACAAAATAAATAGATACCAGTCTTGCATAGACAAAATAAGATAAAAATTGAGTCTGGGAAGGAGAACAACTTTGAAATAAATTCAACAAAATCCAACCCCCGCTAATTGGGACCCCCGGCAATTAATTTACAACACAAAATCCAACCCCCGCTAATTGGGACCCCCCGGCAATTAGGCACCTAAGAGTATTGAAATTATCCAAAGAAGTTCACCTGCCATTTAAATTAATTATTATTAAACAGGATAACAGGATTCTCTTGAAAAGAATACGAGTCCTGTAAGATTAACACTGAACATCTTTATAGCTTTAAATGGACAAAAAATTCCCTGCATATAAATCAAAACTCAACCAACCTTCAATACTTTGTCTTTGGATTCGCAAAATATTTTGGAGTGACTAGGGTTGGATGAAATACAACCTTGGAAGAAAAATATAAAATGCATAAAACATGATTGTTTCAACATAGTGCTTGGTTTAAAGTGGAGAATTGGAGAAAATCCACCAGGGTTTATCGGTTATCTGCATGCCACAATGATTAATAATTATAGGTCTATGTAGTGCATCGTCAACAAAACAAATTCGTAAATCAAGGTATATCGGTCATCTGCATGCAAAAATGATGAATAATTGCATGTCTATGCAGTGCCTCATTATAAAACAAATTCATAAATCAAGATATATCGGTCATCTTCAAGCCACAATGGTTAATAATTACAGGTCTATGCAGTGCCTCGCAATCATCATAATAAATGCATAAATCAAGGTATATTGGTCATCTTCAAGCAACAATGGTTAATAATTACAGGTCTATGCAGCGCCTCACAATCATCATAATAAATGCATAACCCAGGGTTTATCGGTTATCTGCATGCCACAATGATTAATAATTATAGGTCTATGTAGTGCATTGTCATCAAAACAAATTCGTAAATCAAGGTATATTGATAATCTGCGTGCCACAATTATTAATAATTACAGGTCTTTACAGTGCCTCATCATCATAAGAAATGCATCAACCAAGGTATATCGGTCATCTACATGCCATAATGATTAATAATTACTGGTCTATGCAATGCCTCATCATATAACAAATTCAGAAATCAAGATATATCGGCCATCTTCAAGCCATAATGGTTAATAATTACAGGTCTATGCAGTGCCTCACCATTATCATAACAAATGCATAAATTAAGGTATATCGGTAATCTGCAAGCCACAATGGTTAATAATTACGAGTCTATGCAGTGCCTCACAATCATCATAATAATTGCATAAATAAAGGTATATTTGTCATCTGCATACCACAATGATTAATAATTACAGGTCTATGCAGTGCCTCAACATATAACAAATTCATAAATCAAGGTATATCGGTCAACTGCAAGCCAAAATGGTTAATAATTACATGTCTATGTAGTGCCTCATCATCAAAACAAATGCATAAATCAAGGTATATTGGTCATCTGCATGCCACAATGATTAATAATTTCAGGTCTATACAGTGCCTCATCATCATAACAAATGCATCAACCAAGGCTTATCAGTCATCTGCATGCGACAATGATTGATAATTACTGGTCTATGCAGTCACTACAAATGAGAAATTCAAGATCCTTCAATAGCTACGACACGAGTTCGCATGATACGCAGATGACTATATTCGAGAAAAAGTAGCACAAAGTTAAAGAAAAAATTGATCGCCAACTTTTTGAGTCATTTGTGTTCTGACCATTCTTGAAACTGCAAACTATTTTTAAAAAGTCTTCTGTCAAACTGAGCAACAATTTCTACTGCACAACAATTTCCTCCTCTCTTCAGACGAAAATATCTTACCTGTAAGAGGGCATCTAAAAATTTCTGATAATAAAAGCCCAATCATAAATTGTATGAAATTTTTTTTAAAATAAAAAATATAACCAAAGTAAATTTGAGCAAAATTTTGTAACATTGTAGTCATACTTTTTTTGGGAAGCCGGCTTTTTTGCGAGAAAATTTCGAAAATCCTGATGTTAGAATGTTACTGAATCGTGGATCGAACTCTCAACCCTCTACCCAAGAAACAAGCGCAGTATTCCACTGCGCTATGCTAACATTCGTTGCTAATGGATGTTATTGGCAAGCAATTGCATTTTGTTAACGATGCTCATTAATGAAACACTTACGGCGGCTTCAAATTTTACTTCCTAGTATTTGTGGTTTATCTTTGTTTCGTTTTTGGCAAGAAAAAGCGTCCCTACGCCTATTTTCTATTTATGCATTAATGCGTTCCACCAACACCCTCTTAATATGTCCTTAATATGACACAAAAAGGCTATAGGCAATTTGCTAGCCTTTTCAAGAAAATATTCCCTGCCTAAAATTATTATTCATACTATGGTTATTTAAATGTTTTTTTATGTTGTTTATTTTCTTGTGTCTCATGCTTGTTTTCTGTTGTGCCTGATTTTGAAATTATTTCACTCTAGATTCCACTCACAGTACAATCAAATGTTTTTTATAGGTTTCCCTGTGAAGCCTTTCGTTGCTTTGAAAAAAGAAAGTCCTGATCAGCTATCAGGCGATGACTATCATCCTGCTGATATTCAAAATGATGCGCTCTTGTATGCTAATGAAAGCAGCGAGGAATGTGAAAATCTCTCTATGAAAAGTATGTTTTTTTATTTAATTTTATTTGCTGTCCTTGTGAATTTTCTTAATTATTGTTGAAAAAAGTGAATAGCTACTATTCAGCACTGAATTGCAATGAATAAGGAAACATAATTTTGTAAATGTGACTGCGTCGGAAAGGTCATAAAAGGAAGAAGAATAAATAATCTTCTTGAGTCAGTTACGCAAATCGAACCAACCTGAACCCAACAGTGAGAGACAGGGTTTTTTCATTAAAAAACTGGCTCAAAGGCTAACCTCAAATTTGATTACAAATTTTGGCTAAATCTACCATGCAGATTTCAAATCCGAGATTTGGCAAAACAAATTTTGACCGGAAGTTTACGTTTTTACTTAAATCATTTAAATTTGAAAAATGTGCTTTGAATCACTTAAAAAAAACATTACTAGGACATCTAATGAAAGAACTAATTTGATATACAAGCTCTACACTTTAATAGCTTTTGAATGATGTAGAATTTTTTATTTTGCGAATTTTTAAATTGTTATGTTCGAAGAATTCTTCGAACATATTGGTGTGTGGTGGCGTGTCACTAACTAACTAACTAACTCACTTACTAACCAACGCTTGAACAATGGAAAACGTGTAACAATAGTATAAGCATCTCAAGAATGCTCTTAAAGCCATTGTCTCGGCAATTGATGCGCAATTAGCGATTGGCTTTTCACAACGGCGGCCTGCAAACGGTTTTGTCAATCTTGGGTCATGTGACATTCTACTGACTCGTAATAGTTCACTATGAGTCATTGTTGATTTTATAAACGATGGCAAATTGCCACATTGGTTTAGTTAATGACATTTCAAACATTCTCATCGATCATACAGTCTGGGCAAGAGCGGCAATTTCAGAACACTTTTCAAAGCAAATCGTCATCATTCTCATCATCATCATCATCATAATCATCATCATCATCATCATGATTACCCTCTTTGACGATGTGGCTGTGGCAAGATCTAAAGGAATGGCACCACCACCACAAACACCCCTACAGCCATCATCACGACCACCCTTATCACCACGACCGGCCCCCTCCCATCACCACCACCACAACCACCCCTAAAACCATCACCACGATCACTCCTATCACAACCACCACAACCACCCCTATCTTCAGCACCACAACCACTTCTACCACCACCACCACCACCACACCCACCCTACCAACACAATCACCCCCTACCAACCAGCGTCATGGTCATCGTGGTCATCAACATCATCATCATAACCACCACCATTATCATAATAATCATTATCGTCATCGTTGTGCATACCGATAAATATCTTTCATCATTTGACCGAAATAGCTATATTCAACCAGAGTGGTTCTTCGAACATGCCCATGGGGCCCCTATGTTTTGCTATGACGTCATGTTTATTTGATGACGTCGTCCTTGTCTTAAAAACAGGCAGAACAACATGGAAATGTAACCTAGAATTTTGAACGGGTTTATATGTATTTCTTGGTGCTTAATCCAAAAATTTATGTTCTGACGCTTGAAAATGCCAGGAAAAGTCAATCACCAACCAGCATGATCTTAAGTGGACTCATACAGTACAACTAATGCCATCATGCAGTAGGAGGTATAATATCCGTTACGTTTACTTTTCAACGAAGATTTACTTTACGATGATAATTTGAGAGGAAACGAGATACACATAGTTGACAATGGAATGGGAGAAAGAGAGGCAGCAGTATTACAAACAATGACTGGAAAAGCAGTAATGAAAATTGTGACCCCTTGCGGAGAGGTGGAAAAGGTAAAAATAAACAATGTGGTGACACAAGGAACAATTTTCGGACCGTTAATCTGCTCTAGTAGTACAGCACGAATTGACAAACTGGGGAGAGATCAACAAGACAATGATTGAAATAAAACAACACGAGTATAGAAACATTGGTATATGTAGATGACATTGCAATGGCAGGAACAAGAAAAACAATAGAGGAAGCTCGAAAGAAATTGATGGAAATGGAAGAAAAGAAGAAAATTACGTTTAATACAAAAAAGATACATAATAAAAGGTAAAGATAAAGTGGAAAAACAGGAAATTAAGGTAAAAAAGGGGAAGATTGGAGGATTGAAAGAGTAATATATCTGGGAAATTGGATTGGGGAGAGTGGTAATGTCGAAAACAGGTGGAAGAAGTTGAAAAGAAGATGCAGGAGCTAACAGCAGAAATAATGCAAATCAAATAGGAAAAGGGGAATTGATTGGAAGGGTGTCAACAGAGGCAAGTTTGCTGATTTATGAAAAAACTGTAGTGCAAGCATTAACCTACAACCTAGAATGCTGGACGAACATTGGAGAGAGACATATGAAAAGGTTAGAAAAGGTACAAGGAGATATACTAAAACGAATACTGGGACTTCCAAAGAGCACACCCTACTGGGCTATATTGGAGGAAACTGGGATTTGGCCCATGAAAAGAAGAATAGAGTACCAAAGATTAATACTATTTCAAAACCTGATAGACTCGAAAGAAGAAAGACTGGGGAAACAACTGATACAAGAACAACGAAGTAGGAAAAAAATTAGGACTGGAAATAGAAAAATCAGAAAAACTAACAAAAAAAGAATGGAAAAAGCAAATCAAAGTGAAAATAGGAGAAAGCCTGGAAAGAAAAGCGCAAGAAAAAGAGAAAGAATCAAGAAAGATGAAGCAAGTAAAACATTAAAGTGAAGCAAGTAAAACATTAAAGGGAAGGCTGGAGACGATTGATGTAGGAAACAGACTATGAAAGAGCAAAGTGTGTTGGTGCAGAGAAAAGGAAACAACGGAGCACATAATAGACTGCTTCAAGAAGTTTGGAGGAGCGGAAAAACAGAAAGAAACAGTGGTTACAAGAAACTTAGAATATAAATTAGTAAGAAGATGAACGACTTTGTTCAGCAAAGAATAGAAAAAGGAGAGAAAAGAAAAAAAGAAAAATGGAAATGTCTGCACCTTATAAAGTGAACCCAGATGAGCCCAGCTGCTCTCACCTTACAACAATAAAACTTGCTAGTTGGCTTAGAAATGCTTTCGGAAGTACGCATGTAGTTCTCGTTTGCAAGTCGGGCTTATCTTGGGTATCTCTCTAGGGAGTATCCCCGAAGTCTATTGTGCAGGTTTAAAGAGAATTGATCAAGATATTAGGTCTTAAAGAACATTTTTCGAGCTTTACTTGGCGTGCGGGTTTTCTATTAGGTGAATCGAGGAGGAGCTTTGATACAATTGTCTTTGAGTTGTACAAAATTTCAAAATTGCGATGAACAGCGGAATCATTTTCAGGCAGATTTAAAAGCTTTTTTTCGTCTGACACTCCTCAGAGTATGAACGTCAGAAACAGACCGAAACAATAGACTAAGGCGGAATTTATACCCAGATGCGGCTCGAAATGCACCAATGAGAAAGAACGAAAAGCTGAATTGGCATTATATTTTAAACACCAATCAGCTGGTCGGATACAGCGGGAAGACCAATGAATTATTTGAAGAGTCCAAGTGAGAAAACGAACTCTTTCTGTCTACAGAGAACCGGCCTTTTGGTTTCATGTAGACAGATTCCAAAACCCCGAAGTGAAACAAAGATCTTGCTTTGCCAATGATTCTGAAAAAATCCTCGCTGTAATTTTACGCACAAATCGGGTTATCGAGTAGATGTTGTCCTATGGCAAAATCATGTTTAAGACTAGGTTGTTGTTTAGACCCACGGGCTGGTTGCTCTCTTTGCCGAAAATTGTGCAGACGAATGTTAGTAGGGACATGCTGCTTTATCCTATCACCTAGTCTCTGGGAAGTACGACCTACGTTCCTGGCATCACACCGGCTCGAAAATTCATAAATTACCAAACTTTTTTGTGTGGTAGGTAGAATTCTATAATCCTTTTGGATGGTAGAACTTTCCGAGTGCTAAAAACTAACCGAGGGTTGGCAGCAGCGAAGCACTTAGTAATGGCCTTTTTAATTTGACTTTCGAATCGCAATGAGACTTTTCCTATCCAAGACAATTTAAGGTAAACAGGGCACTTTTGCGGACCAAACTTTTTATCAACCGACAAGCTTGCGATCTTCTTGCGATAACAATCCGAAATGACGTCCTCGGGGTAACCGTTTTCAATGAGAGTAGACCGTATTTTATCCAATTCCGAATCAAGCCGATATAGGAAAACGTTACAATTGTACTCTGTTTTGAAAATGGCGAAAGTTTCATCAACATATCGAAAATAGACCGGAGGTTTAGATGATGAGCCGAAAAGTTGACCTTCGTAGAAACCAACAAAGATGTTTGCTAGCGCTGGTCCCAATGGGCTCCCCATGGCGACTCCGTCCCTTTGTCGGTACATCTCATTGTTGAAGCTGAACTCTACCGACCTGGTAGCAGACTCCATCAATTCGACAAATACCTCCTCAGGGAACGGCGGACTGACAAGTTCACCCCGGTAGAGAGCTCTAGCGCAAATCCCGATAGTCTCATCCAAAGGTACGTTAGTGAAAAGGCTGCTGATGTCGAAGGAACACATAAACGATTTTGTCGGGTCTAACTGAAGGTTTTGAATAACGTTAGCAAAAGAAAAAGAATCCGAAATAAAATTTTTAGAATAAAGTTCCAACATCAAAACCAAAAGGCCGGTTCTGTGTAGACAGAAAGAGTTCGTTTTCTCACTTGGACTCTTCAAATAATTCATTGGTCTTCCCGCTGTATCCGACCAGCTGATTGGTGTTTAAAACACAATGCCAATTCAGCTTTTCGTTCTTTCTCATTGGTGCATTTCGAGCCGCATCTGGGTATAAATTCCGCCTTAGTCTATTGTTTCGGTCTGTTTCTGACGTTCATACTCTGAGGAGTGTCAGACGAAAAAAAAGCTTTTAAGTATGCCCGAAAATGATTCCGCTGTTCATCGCAATTTTGATACAATTATTGGGAATCTTGCACCCCATTGTTGGAAATCCGATTGCTTTACAAAAATTTCTTGGGAGAAGCCATAACAACTTTATCATAATAACCTAACATTTTCATAATTGCGATAAACAGCGGAATCATTCTCGGGCATACTTAAAAAACGAACTCTTTCTCTCTACACAGAACCAGCTTTTCGGTTTTGCTGTAGACAGATTCCAAAACCCCTAAGTGAAACAAAGATCTTGTTTTGCCAATGATCTGAAACAATCCTCGCTGTAATTTTCCGCACAAATTGTGTTGTCGAGTAGATTTTGTCCTATGGCAGAATCATGTTTGCGACTAGGTTGTTGTTTAGACCCACGGGCTGGTTGCTTTCTTTGCCGAAAATTGTGCTGACGAATATTAGTAGAGACATGCTGCTTTATCCTATCACCTAGTCTCTGGGAAGTACGACCTACGTACCTGGCATCACACCGGCTCGAAAATTCATACATGACCAAACTTGTTTGTGTTGTAGGTACGCAATCCTTTTGAATGGATGGTAGAACTTTCCGAGTGCCAAAAACTAACCGAGGGTTGGCAGCAGCGAAGCACTTTGTAATGGCCTTTTTAATTTGACTTTCGAATCGCAATGAGACGTTTCCTACCCACGGCATTTTTAGGTAAAGAGGGCACTTTTGTGGACGAAAAGGATGATGACACGCCTACCCCACGGTCGACCGAGCAGTGGGAAGGTCGGAAAAGCGTACCATTGCAAACTTCGGCACAACTGTTAAGACAAAATCGGTTTCCATGCCAATTACCATTACCATAACTTCCGCATTTTGGTTTTTCGCCTTATGTCTTGTTAAATTCCGCAGATTTCTCCTTTTGTACCTGGCCGGCAGTTTTTCTGTTATACACCTCCGCAGCACGAAATGCAAATTTTTTGTATAAAAACCTTGCCCAAAATTTGTAGAATTTGAGCTAATAGTTCTGTTCAATGATGTTTATTTTTTACTTAGATTTGCTTTTGAATAGGTATCAAAACTGAAGTGTCTGATGATTTGTCTGATGAAGAGATACTTTCAACCCAAGAGCCTTATGATAATACTGATAATGAACCAAGGTTTTGCTATGAAAATGAGACCCATCAATTGATGTACAATGAGGATTATGATAATGAATCTGAAGATCATTTCAAATTAAGTATGGATTTTGGTTTCATTTGTTTTTCTTTGGCTATCTTTAAAACACGAAATGCGGAATGTTATTCCGCCGTTCCGTCATTCCGCATTCTGTTTTAATGATTTAATGTTTTTCTTTAACTTGCTATCACTTTTCTTATGTCTCATTTTTCGCGTTATTACCTTCTGCAGGCCTTGTCTTTTTACACTGTAAAATTGCACGTGCGCGCACAGTAATAAGGGGTGTTGATTTTCAAGCGAATTCTCATTCACAATTAAAGGTCAAAATCATCCAGTTCCCAGCCGTAAATTGGCTAAAATCACCTTAAGTCACTTGATGTGTCCCTCAGCATTCCATCCATTTTTAAATTCTCTATTTTGAAGTCAGTCATTTTGAAGTCCGTTTTCGATTGACAAGAAAATTTTTGACGAGGCAGTGATTATATCGTTTTTTTATTGCTTTCATTACGGTTATTTTCAGTTCAATGAGCATTTTTCCAAGTCCTGTTGGTCGTTATGGTTTATTTGGAATATAAAGGTTCTTGAGAGTTCTGAAGAGTCAGAATCCACTTTATGATTCAAAAGGATTCCGTGGGTAGGCCACAGCAAGATTCTCAGACTTTGTTTGAATCCAAGTTATTTATGTCGGAATGCAATCAAAGGAACCTTGGAGGTATGCCACAGAGTATGTCCAGGGTAGCGAGACAAGCTATCAGACCAAATCCGTCTAAATTTGATTCGTTGATCTAATCCTCCCACCTTTGCGCTCTCACGATTTAGCCACAGAATTTGGCTTCACTCGCTGGTCTCATTGTGTAACGTGTGGGTTCTTTGGTAGCGCGAAGGGAAGAACAGAACACGCTTAGGCCCTAAGGCCTAAGCTAAGAAATGACTTCAACTTTTGTAACTCTAAGACTATGTGATTCATTCCAGATCAAGACGAAGACTAACTGAATAATAATAACACACAAATATATAGCACTCACTAATTAGACAACACTACGATACATAACATAACACGTTGACAACAAATACAAAGAAACACACATTTCCCGGAAAGGGAGTTACTTACACTAACACGAGAACTGCACGCACACAACTAGACATCACGACAATTTACAGATACGAAAGTAAAAACGAAATAAATGAATGAACTAAAATAAGAAAATGATTAATAACACAGATACATTACACTCTCCCCTCCGTTACAAGAACAAGATTGAACACAATGTAGGGCTGAATTGTCCGCGAAGTCCAATGAAGATAAAATAAAAATAAAAATGTCCAAAGTGTCTTGTGAAGGCTCAAAGGCCGAATTGGCGGGTGAAGGAAGTGCCTTCAACGACACCCGGAGTTCCATTCTGCACGAAAACATCTTTGGAAATTAAATTTCATAAATTTGATTCAAAATTCAAGGCACCCTCTCTGGTCCTTCTCACGGCCATCCATCGGCTCACCAAAATCCAAAAAATCACGTCATCTTCGGCCTCGCGGCATTTCAGTGGGTGTGTCAGGTTCCAACATCGGGTCTCCTGTAAGTTCAGTGTAATCGAATCAACCAATCAGCAAAATAAGAACCATGTTCACTTAAATTTAGTCCAGTAGGTCATGTTCAGCGAAAAACAGCTCCAGCTAAATAACACGTTAGAATAAACCAAAGAACAAATTTATCACCACGCCACCTCCATTTCAGTTTTCGGTCCACAGCTTTCGCTCTTTGAAACGTAGCACAACCAGGGACACAACCATGCACCATCCAGAATCCATGGAATCCACGATAAATCTTAAATCTATATAATTTTTCTCAAGAAAGCGACTCCCTTCCCTTCAACGCTATCCCGCCCCTGTCACCAATTTGTAACGTGTTCATGTTCTTTCGATAGCGTGAAGGGAAGCACAGAACACGCTTAGGCCCTAAAGCCTAAGCTAAGAAATGACTTCAACTTTTGTAACTCTAAGACTATGTGATTTATTCCAGATCAAGACGAAGACTAACTGAATAATAATAACACACAAATATATAGCACTCACTAATTAGACAACACTACGATACATAACATAAGACGTTGACAACAAATACAAAGAAACACACATTTCCCGGAAAGGGAGTTACTTACACTAACACGAGAACTGCACGCACACAACTAGACATCACGACAATTTACAGATACAAAAGTAAAAACGAAATACATGAATGAACTAAAATAAGAAAATAATTAATAACACAGATACATTACAATTGGGAATGGTAGACTCATTCCCATAGCTCTTCAGTGTTCAAAAGAGAAGCTTAAAAGTGCTAAAGGCTTTTAAATTAGTTCATTCCTAGCAAATAAAACATTTTTCTCAATTGATTTCATTGTTTATCTAATTGGGCAGTGACTCTCTCTCAGGACAACAAATCAAGTACAGCAGATAAGAGGTTTTGTCGTTTCCTGTTTGTTATTACCCCCGTCCTAAGTTCCCTTGACCAATCAAAAGTTATTATGTTATTTCTCCTGTCCTATTTATCCAATTAGATTCACTTCCTTTCCTCGTCCCGCAAAGCAGGATGGGAGGAGAGATAAATTTGACAGGGGCTCGCCGGAAACATTTCTTTCCTCAGATAGAGTACAATGGTACACTCCGTGACTAAAAACCAGTCTGTGCATCCATTGTCTTTATTGGCTGTTTTTTGTTTCTGCAACATCATCACTGATTGAAAGAAAACTCGAGACAAGTACTTTTTCTGTTGATTTTGTTATCACAATGAACAAAAAAAATCGGATCAAAGAAATGTGATTTATAAATAAAAATGTAAAAAATGTAGGGAAACCTAACAATTGATTTAAGGGGATTTTAACTTTTATAAAAAACGTACAGAAGAAAGAGGATACCGAAATCATGCACATATAGTGCTGTTGCTGTAGCAATTTTTTTCGTTTGCTTGTGATACAAAAATGAATCATTATTAATTTCTGATTAAAATATGATTCTACTCCGAATTTCATTGTTACTTTGAGTAGTACTAGTATGCTTTGATAGCGACGTCCTCCTGTAATTAGATAAGAAAAGAACTTAGCAATAACTGGAGAACTCTGCTTTTCTTTCAACTTCTTTAACTTTATCTTTGAATTCTGAACACTACGAAAGAGTGTGTGTTTCGTAGGTAAATTCATGCAGTGCGTTTAATTTATAAATCTCTCTTTTTTAAAGGCCGAGCTGGGCAATGTTTCACATGTAATCAAACATTTCATGCAAACATAATGGCATCTCATGTAAGGGATTGTAGAGAAGATTATGGAAGTAGAGAAACAAACAATGAAAATGATACAGTTATAAATGGAGATTTAGACCTGAAAAATGAGGAAATAAATATCAATAAAAAGCAAAAAGAGGTTTACTCTGAAGTTCACGGTTGTGATATCTGTGGAAAGATTTTTAACAAAAATTGTAGCCTAAAAAAACATAAAAAAATTCATACTGAACAGAGGCCATATAAATGCGATATTTGTGAGAAAGGATTTAAACTGTCTCATCATCTTAAAGAGCATCTGGCAATTCACACAGAAGAAAAACCATATAAATGTGGCATTTGCGAAAAGAGATTTGTTCAATCAAGTTGTCTTAAAACGCATCAACATACTCATACAGGAGAACGACCATATAAATGTGACGTTTGTCAAAAAGGATTTAATCAGTCAAGTACTCTTAGAGCACATCAACGTATTCACACAGGAGAGAGGCCATATAAATGTGATTTTTGTGCAAAAGGATTTAATCAATCTACTCATCTAACAAAACATCACCGTATTCATACAGGAGAGAGGCCATATAAATGTGATATTTGTGAAAAGAGATTTAATCGATCAGGTCATCTGAAGTTACATCAAAAAACACATTTCAAAGAGACCATATAAATGTGATTTCTGTGGAAAAAGATTTAATTAATCTAGTCATCTAAAAAAACATCACCGGATCCATACAGGAGAGAGGCCATATTAATGTGATTTTTGTGGAAAAAGATTTAATCAATCTAGTCATCTATAAACATCACCGGATCCATACAGGAGAGAGGCCATATAAATGTGATATTTGTGAAAAGAGATTTAATCGATCAGGTCATCTGAAATTACATCAAAAAACACATTTTAAAGAGACCGTATAAATGTGATTTCTGTGGAAAAAGATTTAATTAATCTAGTCATCTAAAAAAACATCACCGGATCCATACAGGAGAGAGGCCATATTAATGTGATTTTTGTGGAAAAAGATTTAATCAATCTAGTCATCTATAAACATCACCGGATCCATACAGGAGAGAGGCCATATAAATGTGATATTTGTGAAAAGAGATTTAATCGATCAGGTCATCTGAAATTACATCAAAAAACACATTTCAAAGAGACCGTATAAATGTGATTTCTGTGGAAAAAGATTTAATCAATCTAGTCATCTAACAAAACATCACCGTATTTATGCAGGAGATAGACCATATAAATGTGATTTCTGTGGAAAAGGATTTAATCAATCTAGGCATCTATAAACATCACCGGATCCGTACAGGAGAGAGGCCATATAAATGTGATTTCTATGGAAAAAGATTTAATCAATCTACTCATCTAACAAAACATCACCGGATCCATACAGGAGAGAGGCCATATTAATGTGATTTTTGTGGAAAAGGATTTAATCAATCTAGGCATCTATAAACATCACCGGATCCATACAGGAGAGAGGCCATATAAATGTGATTTCTGTGGAAAAAGATTTAATCAATCTACTCATCTAACAAAACATCACCGGATCCATACAGGAGAGAGGCCATATAAATGTGATTTCTGTGGAAAAGGATTTAATCAATCTACTTATCTAACAAAACATCACCGTATTTATGCAGGAGATAGACCATATAAATGTGATATTTGTGAAAAGAGATTTAATAAATCTAGTCATCTAAGAAAACATCACCGGATCAATACAGGAGAGAGGCCATATAAATGTGATATTTGTGAAAAGAGATTTTATCGATCAAGTCATCTTTAATTGCTTTGAAAAACTTATTTGAAAGAGAGAACATGTAAATGTGATTTCTGTCGAAAAAGATTTAATGAATCTAGTCATCTAACAAAACATCACCGGATCCATACAGGAGAGAGGCCATATAAATGTGATATTTGTGAAAAGAGATTTGATTGATCAAGGCATCTTTAATCACATCGAAAAACACATTTGAAAGAGACCATATAGATGTTATTTTTGTAGAAAAGGATCGGCCTGCCACGAAATCTCACAGCTCAACTAAAATGGCAACCAAAAGGAGCCCCAAGACTGGGACAACTATCGCTGAACAGGTTTACTGAACAAGGGGTTGAAGTAAATGAGAAGGAAACGACTTTTGACCATGGGTATATGTCTTTGGCCCAGTTTTTTTTTTAATTTGCAGCACAGCGCTGCTGTGAACTCAAATAAAATCGAGGTTTTCATTATTTCGTATATGAAGCTCATTATTATCCTTTTGTCTTAGCTGCTTTAGTATTTCAATAGTCATTCTTTGAACATTTATTAAGATGGCCTTCGTACAGGGCCTTTTATAATATAGAAACACTGTTAACGGCTCTTTTACGGCCCTCTGAAATTATAAAGACGCCTGCCGTTCTTTTATATTTACACAAAACGTACTGCATAAAATATTTATCCAAGCACGATCAAAACCCATACACCTCAAGACAAGGTTTTTTCTTAAAAAATCTGGCTTAAAGACTAAACCTCAAATTTTGTTACACATTTGACAAAGAATTTCATCATCTGCTGCCATTTCCGAAATCATGTATCAAGGTGTTTTTTCGATGTTTTTATATAATTTTTTTCCGAATCGTCATTACAACGGCTACAAAGTTAGTTGGTAACCATGGGTGTTAGGCCGTCGTCGTTACTCTCCAGCCTCAAACACGTTATTAGCTCGGGGAGACAAGAAGACTAAGGAAAACAGGAGTATCTTGATACTTGGTTTGTTTTAATTTTCATACCCTTCATATTGTACAAAGTTTGGGAATCGTTGTTACTTACGGGGAACACTATTGTAAGGCAAAAAAATGTTTATAAAAAGCTTATTTGCAAACTACAATGTGAGTATAATTTAAGATTTTACAAGTAGAGGCTCTGTAAAATATTACCCCCCGTCTTGGAGTTTCAGACATTGTGTAAATAGACTGTTTTTTTTGTATTGAGTTGAGCCTAGAGTGTGAACCTAGAGTAAGTAGATGAATAGAACGGAATCTAAGAGCAATTTTTAAAGTCTTATAAAGTAACATCGAATCTGAAGTCAACTAAATACAGTTCCTCTTATAAATAATGTATATAGTATTTTATGTTGAGTTGATCTTTCATATGAGATATTGAGCCTAGAATCCAAACCAGAGTTTATTTGCCTTCGGAATCTATGATTTGAGCCCCTGATTCTTTACAGGCTTGGGTTCATTGATGGTTGGTCTTGGCTTTGGCCATTGCGGGCGCGTCACCAGCGCTTCATCAAATGTCAAAATTTACAGACGTTGCCAGCAAATGTCTCTCTACGGCAACAACAACCGGAGTTCACTTGAATGATGCAAACCAACCAAAGTAAATTCCCATCATCAGCAAACAGATATTTCGACGGAAGCAAACCAGGTCGTATCGCCGCAGTATTGTCCTTTGTATACAGTGAACTACCATGCCCAATGGCTTAAACAGAAGGAGAATCACAGGTAAAACTTGCAAAGATTTACAGCGTCTTAAAATTTCTGAAATTCCAGAACTTCTAATGTAAACCTGCATTATATAAAAAAAAACTCGTTGAGAAATTAGCGAATCTTCCTTCTCACCCTCATTGCCCCACTTACAGAATTTGTCGCTTTCTGCGGGCCAATCCCTTAGAAACTAATCAACACTGAATGAAACAGAGGAAGGAGATACATGGAGACCTGATATAAATGAAACACAGACAGCTATCTTTCCTTTTTAAGGCCCATTTGCACTTCATTCGCAAATTGCCACTGAAGCTTTTGGGATACACAGCCCTAAAGCCGGGCGCCTCATAGTGGCATGGTGGTCATACCCTGTGGCTGCACGAAAAGTAACAATTCTAATTGAATCACTTATGCCAAGCTTTATATCTATACGCTCGTTTTATTCAGAAAACGCTCATACTACCGTCTTCTTCTCTTTCAGCCATTCGAATACTGTATACAAGTGCTGTATATTAAGACAATGTTACAAACTTCTTTGTGAATCAAATTGTCCCGTTTGCTATAATACAGCTATTGCCCTCAGAAGCGACGCTAGAACACCCTGTCTTCCTCTGAAAGAAAAGAGAACATGGCAACGAAAATACAGAATAGGTGAGGTAAGAAGATTTTCTCCACATGAAAATGTTAATCTTTAAAAATCATAATGAAATAAAGATTCATCAGTGTAATAAACTTTAGCAAATTATATTTTAGATATAAAATTACGTGAAAGTAAACAGCGCTATATCTGTATCTACTTACGATACCAGCAGTTGCTAGAAGAGTGCCATGAAAAAGGAATCCCCATTCAAGGAACAAAAGAATTAGGGAGTGTATAAAAGGGAATAAGATATTCCATTTATATATTATGGTTACCCGTGGTTATCCATGGTTACCCTTGCTAAATCAATACAAAATTCATAGAGAATCACGGTTACCCGTACGTTCTCAGCTCTTTACAATGTTGTAAAGGGTGTGGCTTCTGGGCGTGTAATTTTTTGACTTTCACTGGACTTACATTATACTGTATGCTCTCTGAGCATTGAAGGGGAACTTTAGTGGGAAATCGAAATTTTGTAGCATCTTTTTGAAAATTTTGAAGTTCCTCTGAAAAAAAATGTTCTACAGACAATCTTGGACAAAATATTTGGAACAAGGCATTTTGTCCAAGGAATATGGCCAATTCCATTGATTTTCTACTTCCATAACTCCAATTCTTCCCCCTTTTACCCCAAAAACAATGTTGGTAGTAGAGCAAGACAACTTTTGTACGAAACAACATTGTAACGGGGGAGAACAGGGAATCAATAGATAATAGCTAAACGATTTAGGCCGTTCCATCATTTTATTTTGTCCAATATTGTATTTTCAGATCTTAAACCAGTAACAATGGTTTTATACCCACTAGACTATTAACTTTTCTTGAGAAGCATCATATTATCTTTCAATTTGGCTTTTAACCCTAATCCTACCTGGGGGGATTGTTTCCCACCCCCTCAATGTTTTCTTGTAACCGTTCTGTTTTATGATGGGTGTAAGCTTCCAAACCAGGCTGACTTTAAAGCTATATGTATAAGCTACAATGTGGTACAAGAAAATTCCAATTGTGATAACAATAGGTCATGTGATATTGCCTTATATGGAAAGCAGTCATGCCAAAGCAACTTATAAATGCAAATTTTCACCAGTAGATTGATTTTTGACCAAGCTCGATAGAATGATTTGATTATGATGTCATAATGATGTCATAATAGAAGCGGGAGACGCCCAATTTACCAACATTACTCCTAATACATTGGCCCATGCCTTTGCCAGGTTTCGTTGCTCTAGCTCGACAGGAAATCAATTTCTGGAGGGGTGGGGAGGTTGAAAACACCCCCCGGCTACTTGGGATAAAAAAAGCCCGGTAGGATTAGGGTTAAAAAAATATGTCAACTTTTCAACCTTACAACAAACTTGTAAATGCCATCGAAAATATAAGAATCTCTACTGCATTTTTCTTGATCTAGCAAAAGCCTTTGATGCTGTGGACCATAGTATCTTATAATAAAAACTTGAATATTATGGCAAAAGAGGTAGTGTGCCCTTGACGGATTCAACTCCGGTTTACTGTAACTGACAGACGCAAAAAGTTTCAATAAATGGCCAATTTATCTGCAATCTTGGACAAAATATATTAAACAGTCTAAATAGTTTTGCTAGTATCGATTGATTCCCCCTTCTCCCCGTTACAATGTTGCTTTGGGGGTAAAAGGGGGAAGAATTGGAGTTATCACCCCGTGTAACGTGTGTGCAGTACCGTGGGGGATGCGCAGTACCGTGGGGGATGTTCAGTACATGTGGGGAGGCATCCTGAGTACAGTGGGGGATGTTCAGCACCGTGCGGGCTACCTTGAGTACCGTGGGGGATGTTCAGTACCGTGGGGAGGCATCTTGAGTACAGTGGGGGGATATCATGATGTCTGTGGGGAGGCATCTGTGAGTACCGTGGCGGATATTCAGTACCGTGTGGGGATACCTTGAGTACCGTGGGGGATGTTCAGTACCGTGGGGAGGCATCGTACCGTGGAGGGATATCATGATGTCTGTGGGGAGGCATCATGAGTACCGTGGGGGATGTTCAGTACCGTGGGGGGATATCATGAGTACAGTGGGGAGGCATCTCTGAGTACCGTGGGGGTTGCTCAGTACCGTGGGGAGGCATCATGAGTACCGTGGGGGATGTTAAGTACCGTGGGGAGGCATCATCAGTACCGTGGGGGATGTTTAGTACCGTGGAGGGATACCATGATGTCTGTGGGGAGGCATCTCTGAGTACCGTGGGGGTTGCTCAGTACCGTGGGGAGGCATCATGAGTACCGTGGGGGATGTTCAGTACTGTGGGGTTGATCAACTGTAATCAATTTTCGAATCACTTTTTTCCGTTGTCATTTTTATAACTTCTCGCGCGGGATTAGTACATCGTTTCTTGTTCAACACAACGGAAAACAAGACTATTATGAATGTCAAGTTCACAAGAGTCGTTGCGTGTGATAGTCTGATGTATTTCAAAACACATTGAAGTTGAGGGATAACTTTTGCCCTTTTCACGCAAGATCACATCACATGTTCATCCTGTCATTTGAAAGGCCCCAATTGAGTATTCGTAGCTTATTTGGTATATTTCGATAAAAAAATTAAAGGGACACGGGATAATAATAGAAAAAAATAAAGGGAAGATACACGTATTTTTTTATATAAGAAACTCTTTATAAGAAACCCAGACTCTCGAATGGCCAAAATTTTAAGAAACTCCAGTACTGGAATTTTATTGCGCAGGAAACTTTTCACCTCAAACAGCAAAAAATTTTCTTTTATTTTCTGTGTTATAATCCAAAAAAGCAACGACTCCTTTCTGTACCTCATACTGCTAGCATTTATGATGAATAAAAACGAGCGACATCAAGAAAAAGAAGCAATGCTATGTTATTCATGGGGAATTTATCTTCGGAGACGAGTTTTAAGTTAAGAACCGTGCTAAGTCTGCTACACGCTTTTTTTAAAAAAGAACCTAGCTCAAGGCCTAGTTCTTAAAGTTCCTTATTTTTTGACCTCTTTTGAGACGATTGTAGTTCCAAAAGTTCCTCAATAGTTCCTTAATTTTAACTGCACATACAGATTAATGACTACCCTACAGAGACATTTGCATGTGAGCAAGGCTCAAGACTACTCAAAGAAACATTGGATACATGCGTAAAGTACTGTTTATGTGATTTTCGACTGCAAATGGAACGGGCTTTCTAATTCTGGATTGTTTGCAGTGATAAAAATATTCAACAATGAAAAGTTCCGTAGTGATTTTCTCTTTAGTAGTACAAGTTCTTTAAATTTTCAGGCCTTCTACATGTAGGTTCCTTATAAAGTGGTTCCTTGTAAAAAAAGCGTGTAGTAAGTTGTATTTTCTCAAAGGTGGCAGGGCCTTTTTTAACAGAGACATCATTTCGTCATCGCAAGCTACTTCAGCGTCAGAAAACTCTTTATCCTGGAAGTCGTCTGTCATGTTCTGAAAGTATTCATCAATTTCTTCATCATCGTTAATTTCAAAGATCCCAGATACTGATAAATCAGAAGGGAACAAACATTTCCTTGGCATAGAATCTGCAAAGTCGTCTCCGTCGTCCACATCGACCTGTTCTGTTTCGTATGTTGCAAGAGGGTATCAAACGCTGAGCACCGCCGAGGACGGTCTGCTTGCCCTTCTAGGAGCATGCTGCAAAAATTGTTGGTACAGCTCATCTATCGAGATCTTAATTCATTCTCTCATTTGGTCAGTACAACACACTTTTGTAAGGAACAATTGTCCTAAGCAGGTTCTAGAAGAGGGGCAATTCACTCCTTGAAAATCTCGTACACCTTTGCTGGAAGTCCTGTTGTTTTCTCTGAAATCCCTTGGAAGTCCTTTTGTTTTCATGGAAGTCTCGTACGCCTTTTTTCGGAGTGAAATGCCCCTCCATTCTAGAAATACAAATATCAACTACAGAACAAAACTTCACTGTGTTTTGAAAGACATCATATTATCTCACGCAAATGACTATTGTGAACTTGACATTCATATTAGTCCGGTTTTCCGTTGTGTTGACTAAGAAACGATGTACTAATTCCGCGCGATAAGTTATAAAAATAACAACGGAAAAAGTGATTCAAAGATTGATTACAGTTGATCAACCCCACGGTACTGAACATCCCCCACGGTACTCAGAGATGCCTCCCCACGGTACTGAACATCCCCCACGGTACTCATGATGCCTCCCCACGGTACTGAGCAACCCCCACGGTACTCAGAGATGCCTCCCCACAGACATCATGATATCCTTCCACGGTACTCAAGATGCCTCCCCACGGTACTGAACATCCCCCATGGTACTCAAGGTATCCCCCACGGTACTGAATATCCGCCACGGTACTCACAGATGCCTCCCCACAGACACCATGATATCCCCCCACTGTACTCAAGATGCCTCCCGACGGTACTGAACATCCCCCACGGTACTCATGATGCCTCCCCACGGTACTGAGCAACCCCCACGGTACTCATGATGCCTCCCCACAGACATCATGATATCCCTCCACTGTACTCAAGATGCCTCCCGATGGTACTGAACATTCCCCACGGTACTCAAGATGCCTCCCCACGGTACTGAGCAACCCCCACGGTACTCATGATGCCTCCCCACAGACATCATGATATCCCTCCACGGTACTCATGATGCCTCCCCACGGTACTGAGCAACCCCCACGGTACTCATGATGCCTCCCCACAGACATCATGATATCCCTCCACGGTACTCAAGATGCCTCCCCACGGTACTGAACATCCCCCATGGTACCCAAGGTATCCCCCCACGGTACTGAATATCCGCCACGGTACTCATGATGCCTCCCCACAGACATCATGATATCCCTCCACGGTACTCATGATGCCTCCCCACGGTACTGAGCAACCCCCACGGTACTCATGATGCCTCCCCACAGACATCATGATATCCCTCCACGGTACTCATGATGCCTCCCCACGGTACTGAGCAACCCCCACGGTACTCATGATGCCTCTCCACAGACATCATGATATCCCTCCACGGTACTCAAGATGACTCCCCACGGTACTGAACATCCCCCATGGTACTCAAGGTATCCCCCCACGGTACTGAATATCCGCCACGGTACTCACAGATGCCTCCCCACAGACATCATGATATCCCCCCACTGTACTCAAGATGCCTGCCGACGGTACTGAACATCCCCCACGGTACTCAAGATGTCGCCCCACGGTACTCAGGATGCCTCCCCACGGTACTGAACATTCCCCACGGTATAGAAGTTTTCCCCATTTCCCGCCAAAGTAAAGGGCGTGGTCCATAGAAGTTTTCTGGGGCTCCCTCCAGAACACCATGAACCTGTTTCTGACCTCCCAACATTTCAGCGCTGGCGCCGTGCCTGATGTTATTGGAGCACTTCTTTTTCTTCGCAGCAATGATATGCCTTGCACACAAACATTTTTGTCAATTTATAAGGACAAACTACAAAACACAGTTCCTTACATATTATTGCATAAAAATCTGGAATACTATACCTCTCTACATTAGAGAACAACCAAAGAAATGTACAAATTTCCGAAAATGGCTTTTTACACAAAAACGAAAAAGCTTCTTGAAATCCCAAAGTTTTAAAAATAAAATAAAAAGCACCACGTCCCAATTTTTCCTTCTTAATGCAAATTGTTATCTTAAATTATCACACTTATGTTCCTAAATATGCTTCAAATTTAATATTGCTGGAAATAATGAAATATATCTACCAAAACATAGTCCCGGAGGGGGGGATACTTCATTATTCAAATGACTAGACTTGCCGCCCAGTTTTTCCAAACCCACCCATGTCTACCGATAAATTATGTTCCTCGTGGTACCCATGTTTAGAAAAAACAACGAAATTTTTTACCCATTTGTACCAATATCTTCTTAAATGTTTGAACCCAATTCATTCAATTCAATTCAATTCAATTCAAATTTAACGCCTGATGCAACTCTAAACGCCGCGAAAAGGCATTTGCGCTGAAAACTAAAACGCACTTTTTATCAGGCTTTTCAAAGCAATGCATGTCTAAAATTTTTTATATATTTTACCACCCATGTGTAGAGATTCTTTACGAATAATCAACCCATATGTAGGGAAATTGGTGCTGAAAAAGTTACCCATTTGGGCGGCACGTCTAGTATACCAAACAATGGAAGTACCCCCCCCGGGAACATAGTCTGACCAAAATTGAACCATTATTATTATTATTATTATTATTATTTTTACAAGTATTTTGAATTTGAATTTACTGTTGAATTGTCTTTGAGCAGTGCAAAAGTTAAAAAAGCCGAAACATTTTGGACATACTTAAAGCTTTGAAGTGTGTCCAAAAATGTTTCCACTGTTTTTTGGAAAAAAGTGCTGGAACGCAGAATCAAGAAACAATTTGTGTAGCTATAGCAACAGAGCCTTAAAATCTCTTATGTCTCTTGTTCCCATGTGACCATAAAAGAATGTTTGATCAATTGTCACCAGAAATTTTCGCGTCGTTTAATGCCGGATGGAGGTGTCCGATCCAAAGAGTCTTCATCGACTTTTTTCTCACTGTTTGCTGCAGTTTTATTATTTATTATTGCTGCATTCAAGATGATGAAACATGGAAATGAAAAGAAATGAACATTGAAGTGGTATTAATGTTTATTTAAGTGACCATAAACATAACAATTTCAAAAGAAGCAAACCTTCTTCAGGCAGGTTTCAGATCGAGTTGGTTTTGGACGAGCGATAATTCACTTTGGAGTAGAAAGCCTGTTTATTTACTGCTGTCTGCCGTTTAAATATGGATTAGTCCATGTAGAACTGCTAAAGAGACTAAGAAAAGCAAAGAATAGTAAATTCAAATGCCTTTCTCACATGAAACCGTCTTATCTACGAGATTAAATATTGGGCCTAACTCGCGTTTCGTTCTTGATTGAAGCTCGACCAAACGTCGGTGGCTTTTTGCTTTCATTTTTCACAAGAAAACAGATTTGTCGCGAAAAATAGTCGTTTTGCAATGCCTGAACAAATAGGTGAGTTAAAATACCATCATTTCAGTATTAGTTTTATAACGTTTTGCAACTTTTGCTTTTTCGAATCTGCTCTTGTGAGCTCTGAATTTCTTGAAAATATCGATGGTATGGAAGATAATAGGCCGCCAGTTTATTGATGACTTGTCACTCAACATGAAGTAATTTTAGATCTTTTCGCACTTAATTGCTTCTTAATTGGTTCATTGTACAGTAAAATACAGTATGTTCCCTGCAATCTCAACCCATCTTGAGCAAAGAATATTGTCAAATTTTTCAACCCGTTGTCGAAAAAAAATCAACAAATCTCCTGTTCGATTCCACCGGCCTAGTCTAGGCCGCCAGCTTTTTCTTGCTCATACAGTATATAAAGTGATCGATCGAGTTTTGGAAAACACATTTTTCCATGGCTGCATGATTATTTTTATTGTTATATATTATTTATAACAATATTATATACCTAAATGACATCAAAGAAGACTATGATGGCGTAGGAAGCCAGTCTATGAAAGTCTGAATTCCTGCTATCAATCTACTAGGTTATTTATTTGATAATCTAGTGTGCATCAAATTGAAATTTTGCATGTTATCAGAAAACCAGTCTGCAGCGTGCGTGAGTCTTGCACCTGAGATATTTTTGCTCAAATAATTCCACACACAAACACACCATTGTTCTATTGTTTCTGTGCAAAAAAAGTCTGTTCAAATCATATTTTTGCCCCCGCGCCAGCAGTTTCTTTGCAACTGCATACCCAAAATCTTGTTGAGATGGTGCGCACTCTGCAGACTAGTCTGTCAAGAAACTGTCAAAGTCCTAAATTGTAATGCTCCACTTGACACTTGATGAGTACATTTGTATCCACAATATCATTAGGCAAAACTTCCATTCTTCTTGTACATTCTTCTTATATGTGAAGGTGAAGGTGAAATGGTGTTTTTGCACCAGTCACTAGGATCTCCTTAGTAGGTAAACTAATTGAGACCTTGGCACTGGCTGTGACGCTATCAAGGCTTGGCTGGAACCTGGACCACACTGTGCTCCGGACATCACAAGTCAGCTGGATGACAACACAATGCTCCAGCCCCTTCAGTTGTTATGTTTCTGTGAAACAAAAAGTTCCCTAACACCAAGCCTAAACTTTTTCACTATGATTGTAAGTTTTTGACCCCCTGATTTGTTATTGTGAAGAGAAAATTTGAGTGGTCAGTAACAATAAGGACATGTAAAATAAAAGCTTGAGCATTGTTATGCCATCTTTTTAAATGGGGCAATGCGGGAAATCATGAAATTTGTAGTCTTGCATAAAACAGTGAATGTCTGTTGCATCAAACTAGTTTTGTAGCTTTATCTTTGTATTGATTCAATGTGTTTATCATGTTCTTTGAGATGAGGATTCCATATATGTAAAGATGACTCAAGCTATTTTCTATTGGAGTCCCATAATGCTAAAGTACCTTTCTGCATACTGTTGCAAACTGCCATTGATTTTTCCAGCTCACAATGCTTTACATTTTAGTAATATTAGCATTACTACTGCCTTTTTGTGATGTGAGTCTCTTTGTATTCGAGAATCAAACCAACACTACTCAAGGAGGTGAAGGTGTTATTCTTCATTCTTAACCCCTATTTTCCTATAGTTGAGAAAATTCAGGGGGGGGGCTGATGATTTACAAAATTATCATTTTCTGGCTTGGCATTTTGATTAATTGAGGTGCCTAGAGCTGAACACTAGAGATTAAAAGATGGGCAGTAGTAGCTGAGATATATTCAGTATTTTGTGATATTTTTTTTTATTTTCAGTTTCCCCACTTTCATCAAGTCTTTGTTAATTGATTTTCAAACAAGTTGTTATTTTCCTTTTCCTAAAATAAAAAAATGACACTCTAGCAAGAACAATGCCAATTCTCAAGCCATAATATTTCCTATTTTTGTTCAAAAACAAGAGATCACCATCATTACTATGTGCTCCTTGCCTTGAAAAGTTAGAGCATGTGGGAGGCCTTTCCATGTTGTTGCATTTACCATATTGGGTTGTGTTCTGTGTATTCACTATGTGTAATCAGTGTGTCTATCAACATCATTGTATTATGAAGTTATTTGCTTATATTTAACCAAGATGTTGGACAGGCATTGACCGCATCAACCATGGAGATAGCAGGGACTGTGATTATTTCGCTGACGTAAATGTCAACAACTTTTATCGCAATTGTTTTGCTAATAAAAAAAACAAAACAAATATTTGGACTGCGATCTCAAATCAGATTGATGTTGATTATTTTTCTAAATGGTAGAAATATATGTGAAGTAATCAA
>JACTAT010000008.1:722423-732665 GCA_014526335.1 Chrysaora quinquecirrha | reverse complement strand
TAAACACTTGAATTTTTATTAAGAATAATGAATATTTTTTTGGTATTGTTCTTGGAATGAAAAAAATAAAGGTAAAGATCGTCGGACATTATCTCTTTATCATGCTCTTTTATTTTGAGTGAATTTTTGCCCCAAATTGACCATTTTGCGTCCGAAATTAATCGTCTAAAAAAAAACGTCCGAAAATTTTACGTTGGAGTTAATGTAAGTCCAGACGAAGCACGAAATGAGGAATCAGAAAACAAAAAAATATCAATCCAGGTTCATTTTTGCGATTGGCTTTCATCAATCCACATTTGCGCTCTATCGTTTGAATCTAATTTTATGGGGCTATTGCTGAAAGTTTCATACCTCGATGAATGTCAAGCGTAAAATCTTTCATGGCGTTTTCAACATGGTTCTAATATTCTATGTAGAAGAAAACATACAATGAGCGAATTCCAATGCAATTGAAACGTTGCTAAATTATTTCGGAAGCACTCGGTAGGCTGTGAAGTGAATCTGATATTGTTTTTGTAAAGAATAATTAAATTTTCGTTTTCAGTGATAAAAAGAACAGAGGATATGCGTCTGCAAGAAGATTTTTCAATATCAATTCCAATCCTGCTTCCTCACGTAAAAAAGCTTCAAAAAGCAAATTTCCAGAGGTAATACTTTTATTTATTTTATTATTTTAGTCAAAGGCACTACACGTTTTTTATTTTATAAGAAAGTTTTTTTTAGGCCAGTATTGAAACTTTCTTAGATATTTCATGTTTTCAGTACCAAAACTTTCTTGTGACTTTCTTAGCAAAAATTTTGGAATACAGTATTTCTAAGAATGCACAGTTTAAGGCACTGTATACATTGCACAAATACCACATTTTTCAAAGAAAATAATCATTAGACTCGTTGAATAGCAAGATAAGCGACAGAACAGAAGAGCAAAAATAACACACAAAACATTAGGAGTGAAATTATGAAACAGAACTTTCTCAAGTTTCAAGAATCCAGTATTGAACTTTCTTAAGTTTTTAAGATGTTGAGCACTACTTTCTTATAAACCACTTTCTTATAAAAAAAACGTGTACATCGCAAACAATACACTCCATTGGCGTCTTGTTTCATAGCTTTGCGCTCTTTCCTGTGAGCCGTGGTGCGCATCACGCCTATCTGCTGAAACAACACTAAAAATTCTGCTAAATTTTGGTCATTGTTTATAGAGATACCTTGAAAATTATAATCTTAAGAGAAAGCGAGCCATTTTGCCGGTCTATGAATTTCAGCCATCATGCTCCCTCTGTATCTGGTCTCGCTTTCCTTTGATCTATCCTGCCTTGAATTAAGGAACGTTGCTTTTTTTCTAAAACAACAACAGTTCTCAGGGTCTTTTGCATGATTAAATTATGATGTTCGTATTGAATCTTACAGCAAATAACGCCACACATTTGAACAATTTCTTCTAAAACTAGCTTATTATTTTTAAGAAATTACTGCTTCGTGGCAAGAGCGTCGGAATTGAACGGAAAAGCGTTTGTTGGGTTTTGGGGCGTAAACAATTTCATACAAGCTTAATTATCACAAATAAATGTTTATGCTCATGCATCGCATATGCGCACCGTTAACTCTTTGTGAATTGATCAGAACATTTTTTTCAAGCATTCTTTCATTGTGCTATTATTGCCCAAGATTCAACCACTACAGTACCTAAATTCTCCTATTCCAAACTTTTTATCTTCTTAAAATATGAAAGGAGACTTTCCATGGCACGTTGCTCAAAAAGCTAACGACAAAAAAATCTGCTGTTATCGAAATATTTTGAACTCTTCCACTCGGTGAGATGATAGATTAAGATTTGATATTAGCACTAACCTATGGTTTGTTGTGCACCCTGCTGCTCTGCCACTGCCAGTGCGAACCGAAGGGCGTGGAGTTCGAATTTTTTCAACATAGCAGATTTCGAATACAACAATTCCAAGAACGTAACGGAAGGGTCGACAATGTCCACCAAAATTCAATATTCCTCAAAAATCGACACCAACCAGCTGCATATCACGCAACGGGGTTTCGTCCAAATCAGGAGAAAATAAACCAGAAAAATAAAAGGCTGCAGACTGCAGCACAATGCAAATATCACAGACAAGGCTCGTCTCGACGTCTGTACTCAAAGTTTCTGGCAGAAGGGGCAAGTTACACTTTTCCACTTTATTGATTTTTAATTAATTTGCAAAATGTAAGCTGAATAAGAAACTCAACAATGCTTTGTCAACTATTGGATGGAATAAGATGGAAAGAAACATCGTTTCTACAGGCTCTTGCCTTTCACGTCAAAGGGTATGGTTGAAATGAAATGGAAGCCTTGGAAAATACGTTTGTTTCAGTGAACAAAGTTGCTGCTTAGACCTCTGCTGGGAATTTTTACCATCTTAAGTGCTTTTTTTCCTTTCTTTCTTTAAAGTTGGTAGCACTATAGCTTAAATTTAACAAACTTATAGCTAATTCATATAAACTAACTAAAAGAAACTTTTAAATTAACAATGCAAAACCAAACTAACAAGTAACAGCATCATAAATTTGTTAAAAAAGAAGATTAGATTAGATTATAAAAAAGAAGATTAGATTAGATTATAAAAAAGAAGATTAGATTAGATATAAACGTATATTTCATGATTTGTACACGTATTTTAAATTTGTGTATATTAGCCTTTATAAACGTATATTTCATGATTTGTACACATATTTTTTTCAAAAGAAACTAAAAAATTGGCCCAGTACTCAAAGTTTCTTAAAATTTTCGGATTTCGAGTACTGAAAGTTTCTTACGAGTTTCTTACATGTCTGTATTGATGGCATTGTGAATTTATCTGAATGATGTTCTAAACCTATACATCGATTGTATTTGGATGCTTGTGGCCTTCCAGCGATTCTGCGTGTCACAAATATACGTTATTGCATACAAAACATTGAAAATAAACTTGAATTTGTAACGGAATTATGTGAAAAGTTTCTTGGTCCAAGATTTTCCAGTACTGGAGTTTCTAGATTTGTTGGCCATTCGAGAGTCTGAGTTTCTTATAAAGAGTTTCTTATAAAAAATACGTGTATATGATTTATATTGAAATTGTTTCGGTCGCAAGGTAAAAGACGTTGACGAGGACATGCTTCGAACAAGCGGTAAAAAGCTCGCAGTCGACCTTGGCTTCCTTGTTCCTTGGTAACTCCGACATTTGTTCTCTGTCACTGAATTTTCGAGCTCTTACTTGAATCATGTAATTCTCTCCGTCAGACTGGACAATTATTAATCTACTTTTTATGTCCGAAGGACATATTAAGAGGATGTGGAACGCATGTATGCATAGATAGATAGAAAATAGGCATAGGGGCGCTTTCTTTATTAACAGGGGCAGGCTGAATTGAAATCCAGTTTATGGTCATACACGGTTTCGCTATCCAACGGCAACGTATATCCATCCTATAGGTGTAAGCTTTAAGTTGGAACAAATTTTCCGTATGTCCTGTCGTTGTAATTTATTTCCAGCGCTCACACCTGAGATGGCGGGTGATATCGGATTCAGGTGGTTGCGACTTCTTCTGATCAAAACTAGGTCAGAAGGACATGACGCGGTTCTGATGCAGAATTTCTCATACCACCTCTGATAACCCAACCCTGACACTATTCATACCTTCTTTGGTCTCAAAATTATGTTTGGGCTGGTAAAGTCAGGGAGCTGGAGAAATATCTAACAGCTGATAGTTAGTGGAGATGCAACAGACCGGGGTTGGAAATTTTTCAGACTCTTAATTGAAAGAAGGAGAAAAATATTAATGATATACAATTCATGGAGTAATATGACCTGAAAACGAACCCATTGATATTATTCAAATGCCCGAGTTTGTCAGTCAAGGAAGTTAGATCGAGAAGGACTCAAGAAGGTCCAGGGTAAGGAGGTCCTTGGTAAAAAATATCTGAAACTTAATTTAGCTCGCGAAGAAATTATATTGGTTAACTGAGGGTATTTTATTTATAACTTTGCGACAGTTTTGCCGAAAGAGTGAAAATTTAAAGAAGGGATATTAATTGAAATTAAAAAAAAGGATCTTTAGTTTTAACAGGATATTTTATAATATTTTTATATTGTTATTTAATAATGTTAATGTTTGCCTTTTCTAATTCAATAGTGCTTTGATTATTTTGATGTTATTTTTCTTATTTTGAACATTTTGCGCATTTCCTTGTGTTATACATAAGCAACAATTTCTTTTCAACATTTCTATTTATATTTTACTAAAACGAACGGACTTTTGTTAGGTTTGCTAAGAAAGCCAAGTATAAAAACCTGAAAGTTGCCGTACCGCTTTTTACTTATTATCCGAAAGATTGAAACTTATTAAGATGAAAGAAAGTGAGGATTAAAGAATCCTGTCACATGACAGAGGCAATGATAGTGGATTGAAAGTTATAACCTGTTCTGTTTTTTGTCAGCATCTGAGATTTGAGTAACTCCGTTTTTGTGAGAAATGAAATGCTCCAAAGTCCATGTTTTTGTGCAAGTCCTGTAGCCATGTCAGATATATAATACAAAGATCACAGGTGAACAAACTGCATTTGAAAGGCCTTATTATGAACAATATTTTGTGTCTGCTCGCTAAGGAAGAAATTTACCAGTGAAGTTTTGCTATCTTGAAAGTTGGGTTGAAATTTTGATGTGCTGGCAGTAGAATGATGAAAGTAAAGTAGTAGCAACATTAACAAAAGGAAATGAAATTGGCGTTAATATTTCATCAGAACTTAACAATGTATTTATTTCTACAAATAATGATCGTCAACATCTGAAAGAACTGTCTTTATATATGAAAAAGCGAAAGAAATGTTTCTCCAGTCAAAAAAACGTGGATTTGGTTCATCCATTGACCTTCGCCGACTTGAACTGAACTGGAAGTCTAGAAGTGGATCAAAAACTCTCAATGAAAAACTCAGTGATTTTGAAGAAAGCTGTTTACCCGATGAAATCGATAAACGATGCTCGCTTCCTAATTTTAAAACTGAATCACCTGTTTTGCGAAGAAGGCATTCGTTTTCAAGTATGGAAATGATGACGAAATTGCTAAAAAATACGGTTGGTTTAGACAAGACCAGAATTTTTAGCATCATTTTTTTCTTTCACGATTAGGATTTCTTAGTTAAAAGCCCTGATGAAATGCCTGAACCAGAATCAGATTTAGCATATAAGCATTCAACATTCTGACTCCGTGAATATTTGGGTTCAATACTTAGAGCTAGGCCTCAAGTGTAGCTTTCACTGCCTAGAATCTGTGTGGCCTAAGACTATAGAAACGGCTGAATAGACACAGAGATAGAAGCCGCCCAGTGCGCCTCATGCTATTGAAGAGTTTTATTATTCTTAGTATGGAATTCGGAAACTTGCAGCGTGGTTTAGACAATTTGAGTTCCTTAATCGCCTGGATTTAATACAAGCAGCGATATTGATGGATATGTGCTATGAGAACTCCGTCCACTAATATTCATAAATACACGATTCCGTAAATCATATCTCATTTCTGTTGCTTTTTGTTGCCTGAGAATGCCATTTTCAATCTAAAAAATAGTTGGTTATTCTATGTGGATTGCGATTAAATGTATAATTACTAAACAAATTCGATTATTTTTGCGTCATTTCGGTTTTTTTCAGTTGTTTCACGTCTAAACACATAACCCACATTAATCCACAATCAAACATTTTGACAACCAATCGTATTGTGCTGTTTTTTGAAAAAAGTCTAGTCTTTATTAAAAATCTCTCTCCATTAATTCTATACGTAAACCTAATTCCTCTTTTGTTTTTGCTAACAGGAAAAGGGACATGAGCTGTTGAGAATTCAGTTCTATAAGCATGGAAGTGAGAATGAAACTGAAACAGAGGTCGTCCCTGCTCTGAAAGGAAGATCTTTGAAGTAAGTCCTTGCAAAGGAATCTGTTTGGTGTGTAGGCTGTGCGCAACCTCGTCCCCGGGATGAAAAGGCCTCAACGTGAAACTTCAGTGTCCATATTCGACCCTGATATCGACCTTGTCTATTCGCAATTTGATTATCTGTTCAAACACTATAATTTTTTAGTGACGTCACAGTTTCGTCAAAACTATGTGAAAAACATGTTTGAAAACCAAAAATGATGCTTTATACGGTATTGTTTCTTGCACGACAGTTGCTATTGAAATTCTTTGCTTTTCGTTGCTAAGAACATCTGCTTTGGGAATCTGCTCTTGTTTTGATGGCTACGTCAAAATTGCCAATTTAAACTGGAATCTCTAACGTTCGGCAGGTTGTTTGCAGGTTTAAATACTTTAAAAGAATACATTTCATTCTAAATAGCGATTCCTTTAGTAGGAGTTAATTCAAAATTTATAGATGTAAACGTGTTTCGTTCATTGGTTCGTGAAATGTTTTCATTTTTGAAGAATTGTTAAGGCAACGAAAAGATGTAACAAAGATCGCCACATACTGTATGCGCAATTAGTGTATATTGTTTGGCGTAATGATTTTAGCCTGATCTAATTTCATCAAATTTTGTTCCGACAATGCGAATGCGCAATGTGAAATGCTTAAAAAGGGTTTCACATGATGAAAAATTTTAAACATTTCAATCAAATTTTAATTCTGCATTTTCTCCTACACTGTTAAACACGAAAGTTGCATCCAAAAACACAAGTGCCTGAATTTCTGGTGCAAGAGGCCATTAGGCCTAAATCATTCCAACTTATAAATAATAATCAGGAATAAGATATTTTGTTAAAGCTTTTCTGGAAAATTTACGCAGACTTTAAATTTTGCAAAACATTGATGCTTGCTCTTATAAAATTGTAATAGCAATCGAATAAAATGGTTTTTTAAACGAGGTTCCATTATTCGAAAAAACGTTTGCATAATTTTTGCTGTCAAAATGAAGTTTGGTTGAAAAATTTTCTCACTGGCAGTGAGCTATAACGTTAAGAAATCAAACAAGAAATGAAAAATCATAAATAGTGGTCATATAATGCTCAGAGTTTTCATGCATTCATGATTAATCTTACTTTTGTCTCCTAGGGATGCACTAACACCGTTATTTGAAAAACGTGGGCTGAGTTTCGAAACGCATTCCGTTTTTCTTGATGCATCACACACCCCACTACCACTGGCATTCGATATTTACCCTTTAGGGGGCAATGATTTACACGTGAGAGGTAAGTTTCTTCTGTACTTTTTATTTATCTTTACCTGCCCTTCTAAGATTATTAATGTATTTGTTTTGTAAAGATTCTTTAACAAGCAGCATGTCACAGTTTATGAGACTCGAATCCTGGACTGCATAATGGGATGCCTGGTGGTATTTTAACTGATTTTAACAGCCCATTGAAATGGTTGAGTAACTCTCCATGTCCAAGGTTCTTCTCTTATTTGCCTTTTTTATTCTGGCTTTTTGAAGCCTTTGTAAGTGCAATACAAATTTATGTATATAAAACAGAACTGTTTGTATGATGTAGTTATGTATGTATGTATATATATTTGTTCGCTTATAACTCAAGAACCACTCCACGGACCGCAAAACAAAAGGTATCTTTGTAATCGGCATTTTCCGGAAATTGTCCTCGGCGAAAAATTTTTCAAAAACGTTACGAATTAAAAGTATTGAATAATAAGTAGTAGAATTAAATTCGCCGGGATTACGATTTCTTGAAGCCATGTTGACGTCAAATTAATCAACATGATGCTTATTAGTTGTACGATTCGGCTAAACAAAAGTCGATTGATACAAGAAACGATTAATACGTCAAATTAAACATGTAAATGAATTGTATCCCAGAAAAGTCTCCACTTTATTAAAGGAAAGTTGAAAATATTTCAACACGGCATTGACGGGTACCAGGGCTAGCTTTTGTATATAATTTTCTTGAAGGGTTGTCTTGTAAACTTATCTATTATAGTTATTTGCCAATAATTATTGGAAAATATTAATAATGGTTAATTAATATAATTATATAAATTGGAAAATAATAATCAATGGCCCCTTCAGTTAGAAATGTAGTAATCAGTCTCGAGATGAAGAATTTATAATTTTTCATTCAACTTCTTGTGAATTCTATCAACTTCACATTTCTGTTACTTTCACATTCACATTCCTAATTATCATGTTTTTTATTGAATAAATGACATGTCTTGTATGGGCTATTTCTTTGCTAGATTTTTCTAATAAGGTAATTTTTATTCTCGGTTACTGAAGCTCCGTAGAAATGTCCAAAAGCTCCAATAGTTGGAAATTTAAGAGTCTGTGTTTGCATGTTCCCCACTAATGCCGAAAATCGTTTCATGATAATGTTGAGTTGTAATGCCTGACATTAGCTTTGCTGTATACCTGACCTATTCCCTTAAGCTTTGTTCCACATATCATGGGTGCTTTTTGGGGAAGGACAATAAATTCAGGCTAGATGCTTACGTTTTGCAAATTGCCATTAAATTTCCGTCACCTATCCATGTATAATAAATACAGCACTGTTTTCATCTGAAACGAAAATGAAATTGATGTACGTAATTGCTCACATGGTCACCTTTGTTAGAAAATAGATAATCAAGAATTGAATCACTTTTGCCAAATTTTTTTTGTCTAATTTGGGGACAAGGATGGTAACTCGCCCAAGAACCTCGGGGCTGAAGTAGCTACAAAACACGCCCAACGTTTTTTATTGCTAGTGAAGACTGCTAGTAAGATATTTGTGAAAAATTTTCTTTAGAAGAATAGAATGCTACAATATTGATAGAATTTTGTATAAAACATCCATATATGCAGAAAGACCTCCTTACATATAAAGGACACCTGCGAGGCCAATGCCGTTTTCCGTTGTTGTGAGGTTTCCGCTGTATCGAGGTTTTTAGCTGAGAAAGGGTCCCGTTTAATGCTTATTTTATATTTTCCCAACAAAGCTGTTCGGGGTTTGTTGGTCGCGTCCTACACGAAATTCATCAAGCCAGTCGAGTCATCACTTCAAAGCTCTTGTTAAAGCGACCTAATCGCATGCATTTCACGTTAGCGAGTCTTAAAAGCTTTTCACAAAACTAGATTGAGCTCACGTTGGTGTGCACACGAGAAGGAATGTTTTTGAAAAGGTGTACGTGTACAGATAATGTTGTGCAACAATCTCGTTTTTAATTCACAATTCATTTATGAGGAAACAAAAGATGTTTAGGAAAAGTACTACTTCGTTCAAAATATCTTTTGTGCTTTTACTTATGAGTCTAGCCTAGCTTTTCTGAAGGATTACGAAAATAATAATGAAGATCAGTTAAATAGTAGATATAACGAACGTACGACGTATTTTCGAGATCTGTGGATATAGTTATTTACCTATTGCGCAGGAAAACTGTTTGACAATTTTTTTAGTCTTATCCAAAATAAAATTAGTGTAATGATGTGATTATGGCAAAAAGCTAAATCATGCCTCAAAAATTGACGCACATATTCTTTCTTGTCTCTTCCATGAAGTTGAAATCCAGTTTTGAATGCTTTCGCAAATACCATTTGAGCAACGTCTTACCTCTCATAGCAGATAAAAGAAGGATTCGAGCCTCCATCTCTTGTTAAAACTCGGGGTTTGGGTCGGGGTCTGTGTCCTTTATTGTGTTAGCTTTTCTAATGCAGAAAACATTGTTATGATTGAATCAATATTATGTAGTTTCATTCTGTCCACTCTGACTATCTTCAATCTGATTTTTCCTTCACAGCAATTGATGATATTAAAGTGGATAAACGAATAATTGAAATAGCCAAACAAGCATTAACAAAAGAAAAGGACAAAGAAAAAGATGAGAATGAGAAAAGAAATGCATCCAAGAAAGACCAATCTGTTAGAGTTAATGCTGTAAGTTCTATTCTTATAATTTTAAGGTTGATTTTTTTACTGCGTATTCTGACTTATTTTTCACGTCAAGTGGAAGCTGGAATTATCATTTTATATAGATTTTATTTGCCTTCTTTGCGAGCTCCGAAGTCATCACGAGATCACCGGCTACTTTTCGAGCTTTTCCATTAATGAACACAATAGAGAATATGTATATGCTAAGGAAAGATATCATTGGAAAATTTGATTGCATCAGTTTTTGCCATTCTTTAAACTAGCTATTTTTTCTTTTGCGCAACTGCTCCTCTCCATCTACGTCTTATAATTCGACGACAGCAAGCCTATTGCATGAATAACCTTACCTTAATTTGTTAGCTTTTGCTCCGCACTGTCGAAT